>RWJN01000350.1:0-36877 GCA_004332605.1 Steccherinum ochraceum
ACTTGTCAAGGAAGATGCTGGAGGTTCAGCTGCGCTGAAATCATTCGCCTTCCTTCGTAGTAGTAGATAGTAGCAGTATAAACTAGTAAACAAAAACACCCATAAAGTCCTATATAAATCCCAAACAAACACAATAACCCGTCTCATAAACCCTCATTATCACTCTTGTGTGATCGCGATTGATTTCAATACAACTCGATAACAATATCTGATCTATGATGACCATGCATGGTCCGACTGGGCGCTCCGCTGCTGCCACTCTTTCCCGCTCGGTACTGAGTCTGCTTCGTCCAAGGTTCGTCTCGATTCTAAGTGCTTGCTACAGCTGCAGTGAACTTTCGCGTCTTCTGAACAGGTCACCGCAGCCTATTCCCTTTCAGGCTCATTTGTCTAGTGTAGCTTAGTACAAGGTAAGTATGTGCGAGTGGTCAACGAGGGTCACTGGCAGGAGTTTCTTGTCTGACATTTCATGCGCACCCAGTCGCGAGATTGACAGATTTGTTCGTTCCTGAGTATACTATGTCTTTCGCGGATCTGAAATCGACAAGGACGACAAAACAGACCAAATCATTCGTATCCTCGCCATTGAATGTCGAGGAGGAGACCAACGCCACTCAGAAGGAATATGAGCACGGACTCACGGACTCCGACGGATCTTCCGCATCTCTCGATATCCTAGAGACTATCATTCCGGAAGAATTGAAGATTTCGTGGGAAGGGAGCTCTGGAAGAGGTCTGCGTACCAAAGAGAACGTGCAAGCAGGTGAGTGACGCACAAGCTCGCATGAGGAACGCCAGCTCAATATTTGATGCCAGGGACCGTGCTGATTTCGTGCAGACCGCACGTCAGCATCATCTCAACACATTGCCTCGAATCGTACTGCTCTTATTGTGCTGAATCCTCGAAGTCTAGCGGAGGACTGAAGCGGTGTACACGATGTCGTGTGGTATGGTATTGCAGCACGGTGCGGTTATTCCGATATTGTGTCCTCGCTCCTTACTGACCCCTACGGAGCAGACCTGCCAAAACAGTGATTGGTCTATTCACAAGCGGGAGTGTGTGGCACTACAGCGGTGGAAAAGTCATGCTCCCTCGGAAAACGTCGGTATCCCGAGCGATGCAGTCAGATGCTTGGGTAGAATTCTATGGATCATGCAAAAAGAAGGTCGAGACAGTGCTTGGGTATGTAACCCTATCACATCGAGTATGACAACCGTTCATGCGCAGACTCTTAGGCACAAGAATTCAATGCGATGGTGTCACGTAGGAGTTCAAGGATCTTTCTATCCTCTTGATGGCTAATCGTGCCATAGATAGAACGTCGCTGCCTCCGTCCGCAGTAGACTCGCACACTCACTTGGCTCATTCGATAGTGCAGTACACGGGAGCGTCTTCTCCTGCAGAACTTGCTACGCTTGGTCTTTCCTCCGCAGCAGACTTAGTGGATCTCATCTCGAGGGTGTGTTCTTTGCAATTGTATGGTCATACAGAGCTGATTTCTTAGACAGTTCACTACCAATACCTTCACCCTTCCGACAGCGTCTCTGACTCCCATTGGAATTTGTGTTTCGCCTTCAATGGCCTTGATCAACCACTCCTGTGATCCGAATGTGGTTATGGTTTTTCCGCATTCCGAGGACTCAGTCGCTCTCCGTCCCAACATGCAACTTGTCGCAATCAAGGACATCAAGGCGAACGAGCCGGTCAGCTTGGCCATTCTCCCACTTTTGCCTTCTACTGACTCGATTTCTTTCAGGTTCTCGTTTCATACGTCGACGTAACCCTCCCCAAGATTATTCGTCAACGAGATCTCAAGAGCACTTACAACTTCACCTGTGCGTGCACGCTTTGCAGTCAGGACGACTCATTTGTGGATGCAAGGATGGCTGTATTATGTCCAAAACATTGCGGTGGCTACTGTTCTGCACCTGAGCACTGTAAGTGGATTGGCTAGTCGCAGCTACTACGAACGTTGACGTGCGGGACAACTAGACGACCAGCTTTGCCGCTGCAGCAAGTGTGGCGCAGTTCTAAAAACAGTCGAGTCTGTTGCTGATGCTATGCGCGTTGGACACGAGGCACTGGAAAAGGCTAATTCAGTGCAATTCAGCGGTAAGAAAGATCGACAATTTTGTAGATGTTTTGTTTCTTATTCTGCATACACTGTCTTGTTCAGATCCCAGCAAAGCAATGCAGCTCACGAGCAACATGATACCCATCTTGGTATCCGCAGGCCTCGCACCAGCGTCACATCCTTTGCTTGCATTGTGTCGTCTCTACTTTGAGCTCCTGGTTAGCGCATTCACCTCGAACTCCACCCAGCAATCCCTCGACGACGCCATCCGCGCTTCCGCCATGTACAATGCAGCACTCCCCGCCGTTGTACCGAGAGGACACATCATACGCGGCGTTGCGCTGTCCGAACTTGGAAAGCTGTTGGTAGTCGATGAGCCGTCTCCCGTCGGTTCAGATCCCAATCCTCCCCCCGCCGTTCCTACGTTCCCTCCATCCGGTGCCGCTCGTCTACAATATGCCCATCGCACCCTCACCCAAGCCTTGGAGGAGCTGACGATAGGATTCGGAAAGCGAAATGAGGGAGGCGCAGTTGGGCGTCAGGTCCGCCAGATCATTCTGCGTCTGGAAAGCGAACTGGGTGTATGGACACAAGGTGTTAAAAATGTGCTTGCGGACGCACGCGCTGCTCGTTCTGGATAGCGGAATCCTCATGTACAGTATATACCAGATTTGGAGGAGTTTTGCGCACCTTCGGTCGGTCTCCGAAATCCGGCGGCGGGAACAATGGCGGGGCGGGAACAATGGCGGGGCGGGAACAATGGCGGGCAATGGCGGGTTGTGGGGGGCGGGTCGGTAGAGAGGTCGCGCCATCGGGGCGGAGAGGACCACCAGCGGATCGTGCGGCGCATACGGGATGGCAGGTCCGTTGCGCTTTCCGCTGGTTCCTTCCTCCTCCTCTCTGACAGCCGCAGTTGCACGAAAACAGATAAAAGGCGAGCTTTCTGCACACCTGCTCCTCATCAAACGTAAACCCAAACCACCACCACACCACCACTTTACACACTCATTCATCCTCTAAGTGCATACTCCGAGATGCCTGGTCGCAATCCCGGACGCGCTGTCTCGGCTAGACGCCGACCCACCCGTGACTTCACCCACGAAGTTATCGGAGTGAACCACATACCTGTTCGTCTCATGGACGAGATTGCCCATGGAGGGTACGGGTCAGTCTGGCGAGCAAGGATCCTTGATGCTGGTCATCAAAACGAAGGGATCCTTGCCGTCAAGATCATGCGGAAAGCCAGGCTGGGCTCTGTCCAGCATGGCTTCCATGTCCGCGAGACCTCCCACCATCGAGCACTAAGCTCGCACCCGCATATCGCCAATCTTCAGGGTGTAGTCCAGGACAAGGAACACTTGTTCATGCTCATGGACTATCTCCCAGGCGGTACTCTCCTCAATCTCATCACCCGACGAACCTTCGCTCGGAACGATGCTTTTGTCAAGCATATGTTCCTGCAGTTGGTTGACGCTGTTCACTACTGCCACGAGCGAAATATCTACCACCGTGACCTTAAACCCGAGAACATCCTTCTCAACCGTGCACGAAATAAACTGTTCGTCACGGATTTCGGGTTGTCCACGGAAACTCGTTATAGCAAGTGCTTCCACACTGGCACTCGGCAGTATATGAGTCCCGGTATGTTATCCTCCCATACATTATCTTGATACCTTGACTGACCCAAACGACTGCAGAGTGTATCAATCGCAACGTGGACGCATATAGCTGCAAGCGCAACGACATCTGGGCTATCGGTGTCATTCTCTTCAATATGATCACCGGTAGAAACCCATGGTCGTGCGCTGACTTCGATGACGAGCACTTCCAGCATTACCTGTGCAATCCACGGTACTTTGGCACACGCTTCCCCATCTCCGAAGCGGCCACCTACCTATTGCGCAGGATGCTTTGCCCCGACCCCGATGACTGTATCGATCTCGACGAAGTCTACTCGCTCGTGAAGAAGGTTGACACCTTCTTCATGACCGATGCCGAGATCGCCCGCGCCCCCAAAACTTGCCAATATGTGGCCAAATACCTACGTCCTCAGTCTGTCGGACCTGCTCAGGAGACTTCATCCTCCTACGTCATTGAGCGGTCCACCACCTCGGGCGATCTTCCTGGCTCTGAAAGTAATATCGAGCCAGCGTCCAAGGTGGCTGACAAGGACGGCAGCGTTGGGGCTGCGCGGGAACGGGGTCAGAAGGCGACGGCTGCCCAGGCGGCGCCGCGTCCTTCCGCCAACACGGGCTCGACAGAGTCCTCCTCCTCCCAGCCAGACACACTCGTGACGAACTCCAACCCTACTTCTAGTGGAGGTCTGCGCTCGTTCTTCCGCCACTACCGTCCGCGGAGGAACGATGCAAAGACTACCGCAGCCAGCGGACCTCCCGAGTTGTCGTCGAGAAGAGTGACATTGTCTCGTCTGGCTGGGCAGTTCCGGAGGGCCTTCGGTGCTGCATAGACAGCATCGTTGGCGTTGGCAAGCTTCATTCATACCCGCACTGTGCTGGCACAGTTGCATGGACTCCATACGTAGAAATAGTAAGACCATAAAAAGCCAAATAATAGTTACAAAGCCACCCCACTTTCTCTATGGTGTGATCTATGAATCTTGTTCGAGGTATGTTTACTGATTGGGATCTGAACCGTCCTCGTCGGGTCGGGTTGGATGGACGGATGGATGGATAGATGGAAGGCACGGGTTACGAGGACCGATGGAATGTACCCTGGGACCGCAGCGGCCCTCAAAGGAAGGATGAGGAAGCGAGAGGGCCGCCGGAGCGGTGTGCGGGCACGCGGGTTGAGTGCGGTTGTCGGGAGGATGTAGTGGAACGGCGCAGCGGAAGATGGCCCTCTACGACCCGAACTCCCTCCGCCCCTCCCGACTCATCCGCGTCCACATCTAGCACCGTCAACGTGACCTCTGTAAAATGCATAAAAGAACGCATTCTTGCGAATTCTGAGCTTTCCCATCTTAACCTCGAGTTGCTCTGGTCAGCACACCACACATCACACTCTTTGCTCAGCACTGGTTGCTTGAGCCTTTCCTGACCATCCAACTCCATACATCATCATGCCTGGCAGCGCCCACACCCTTCCCGACTTCACTGGACGTGTTGTCGGCGACGGTCGCTACCAGATCATGCGAAAGCTCGGTAACGGCTCCTACGGGGCTGTCTACCAAGCTCTCGACACCACCGCTCAGGACGAGAAATCTACTCTCCGAGCCATAAAGATTATGCGCAAAGATAATCTTTCGGACAAAGAGGTCTCGAACCTCCAGCGGGAGCTGTACTTGCACCGCGTCATGTCCGCAGACCCGGGCGTAGTGTCTTATCACCACTCCTTCGAGGACAGACACTACGTCTACGTGGTCTTGGACTTCATTTCCGGTGGTGATCTCTTCACGAAGATCACCAAGGGAGATGCGTACTACCGCAACGATGACGCAATTAAGCGGGACTTCGTCCAGATCCTCGACGCTGTCCTTGCTTGTCATCGTAAGCGCATCTTCCACCGGGATTTGAAGCCGGAGAACATCCTCTGCGGCGAGGATGGCTCCATCCGTCTTGCAGACTTCGGTCTTGCAACCACCCAGCGTGTCTCCACCACGTTCGGGTGTGGGAGCAGCACGTACATGAGCCCAGGTTAGTTGACTTCATCACTTCGATGACTTCTACCGATGGCTTACCTGCTCCCGCCTATTTCAGAGTGTATTGGTTGGGAGACTAAAAAAGTCCCGTACACCACCAAACACAACGACACCTGGGCTTTGGGGGTGATCTTGGTTAACATGATCACTCTCCGAAGCCCTTGGGCTCGTGCTACAACGAAGGATGATACCTTCCACGATTTCATCGTGGATGAGAATCATCTCCTTGAGGTGCTGCCCATCTCGAAGGGGGCTAACAGCATCATCAAGCGAATGCTTCAGTTGGAGCACTACGGACGCGCGGATCTGCGCGCTGTCCGTAAGGCAGTACTCGACGTCGACACCTTCTTCCCGACGGATGAGCAGGTCGCAAGGGCCCCTCTTCCTGTCCAACTCATTTGGGCTGACTATAACGCAAAGTTTACGTCGCCCAAGGGAACTAAAGGTGTCCGTCGAGTCGCGAAGCCGCAGCCCAAGGTTGTTGTTCCACGGGCGAAACCCCATGCCGCCTCGCCCGTGGCCAACCTTAAGCACACCGCTGCGGCTCGCAAGGGCGCTGAGAACCATCGTCGTCGTGGTCGCTTGTCGCCGTCTGGTACGGTTGACAGCACCGACAGCGAGGGACCTCTCACCCCTGTGGACGACGTCACCCCACCCATCGTCTTCGTAAAGGTTCCTAGCCTCTTTGAGCAGGACCTGGGTGACGCGTCCCTTCTCGAGACCCTCAACACTAAACCCGTCGTCGCACCTTGTCCTCTTCGAGTCATCAAAGGCTCGGGGATGGTCATGGTGTGATTAAAGTGTATGAGGGCTCGATAAACCGTAGATGTACATTAGTATACCCAAAAAAACACAAACCCAAAAAGATACGAAAAATAAAACAAACCCCACACCACCCACCCATATCTTCTTCGTGTGAGCGTGATCTTGAGATAAAAAATGGTATAGTAATGAGTGACTGGTACATACACTTGAGACGCAAATCATCCTAAGAGCCTTGTCCGTGATCGTAAGCTGTCGTCGAGGTCGTAAATCGGAAGCGTAGTGATGTGCAGTGAGATATCAGTCCATAACAAAGAGTAGGCCGGCATGGAGGATACCCAACAGGACCGAAATGCGCAAGTCATCGAACCACGTATCCACTATGGCTGTGGCCAACGCGAGCCCTCGGAGAGTGAGCGAAAAGGTCGACGTGTTATGAATGCCCGACAGGGTCCAGACCTATAATATGATGAGATATTTGAAGATGGTCGAGCTTGACGGTTCATCCTACCTTCGCAACCAATAGTGAGGACTTCAAAGTCCTCACCACCACTACACGGGTCGCCCCTCGCCTGTGGCCAGTATGCCTGACAGGCGAGAGTCTGCCAGAGCTATCGACCGGAGACGGAAGCGGATGTGGTCCCGAATCCGACGGACCGTCAGCCGCCTTTTCCGTCGCCGCGACAGGCGGGATGTCGTTCAGTGCCAGAGGTGATCTGATTGTTGTTTCCCTCGAAGTATCGTCTGCAGGCGGTGGTGTCGGCGTCGGGGTTTGCTCCGAGGGAGGCGTACGCCTTATGGGGATGAGCGAGGTCTTGTCTGCAGCACGTCTGAAAGTCGGCGGGACAGGATCAAGCTGTCCGAGCCCGTTCGGGCCGGTAAATCAGACATAGTCAACCGGCGGATTGTAACACTTACCCGTCCCTCACGGATGGCGGACAGGACGCGGTCGGAAGACGGCCGGCCCCCTGGGTTCACGTTCAACAGGCCCTCGAGTAGGATGAGGAAAGCCCGCGGCAGATGCCTGGACTCGAACATAGAGACGACGCTCGGAGTAGATTTGAATCTGGACCGCGGATGTCAGTGAGATGTTGCGCGCAGAAGACATATGCAAGTGAGCAGACTCACCCCGGGTAATTCAGAACTTCTCGTTCTAGAGCGTCAGCTGTAGCTTTGCCGTCCCTTTTGGAGTCCTGGTCTGTGTTATCGGACGCATACTGATAGGGTAATCTGAAGAAGAGCAGCTTGTGGAGTATCATGCCAAGAGACCACATGTCGGATTTGGAGTCAAGTTGCGATAGAAGTCCGGTAGTAGGTGAAGGTAGAGACTCCGGAGAGGTATATTCAAGACTAATGGGGAGATTAGACCTCCAACAGACGAAAGAGATCAAGGTGACGGGACGTACGTTCCAGTGTTTCCCGACCTGGCTCGGGAATTCAACATGTCCTGGGAGGTACCGAAGTCGGATAGCATAGCTGTTGGTCTGAAGCGCGCTGTTGAGTGTCTACAGACGATCGAGACAGAGTTGAGAAGACCTACACTAGTTTGCCTTGCTCCCACGTCAGAAGGACATTACCGGGTTTCAAATCGAGATGGAGGATAGAGCGGTCATGCTGAACATGGACACTTCAGTCATTTGTGGCGACTGAGACAGTGCATTATCACATACCAAGAACGCCAACCCCGAGACCACATCCGAGAATAGTGCTTTAGCTTCTTCTGCGCTGAGAAGGTGCACCGCCAACCACGTCCCTGGGTTGTTTTCTCGAGGAGATTGCCCGGCAGCATTACTGAGAGACAGCTCGCGCCGCAGACGCGCTCTATCTTCCGGCGAGGCGTGCTGCATAGCACGAAATGCTCGTATTCGAGCACCCCGAGAGAATGGAGTCGAGGACGGTTCGAACGCTGGATCTGATACCGGAGAGGAAGCTTCGGTGAAGAAAGGTGGCATCGGTGGACCAGTGGAGCGACCTAAACGTGCGTCTATGAAGTCATCCAGACTGCCGCCTTCCGCCCACTGCATTAATACACTAGCGAGAGGATGACAACCATGAGTATCACCTCAGGAAGACGAGCTGTATGGGCTCAACTGTAGCGTCGGTACTTTGGGGCCAAAGGAGGAGAATTGGGACAATTCGAGCCATGCGTGGTGGTACGTTATGATATTTGGGTGGTGTAGTTGCTCGAGGAGACGGACCTGGCAAAGGAACAGCTGTTAACGGCGACCTCCATAAAGGAAAAGAGATGTAGCTTACTTCGCGCAGTATATTCAGCAGATATGAGTGAGACCTACCCACCGCAATCTTCTTCACAGCAAAACGCCCTACGCGCAAGTCAACGATGTATCCAAATCCGAGAAGAGGTATCATGCTTACCCAGAGAATTGCCATTCAAGACGTGCTATTAGGAAGAAGGAAATGTTCATGACTCGTTTACTCAACACAAAGTGCGCTGAACATACCTCGCACAGGAACACGCTACCATTGGCACCCATACCAAGCCTACATTCTTCTCTAAAGAACGCCTTGAAGTAGCCCTCCGCCATGTTATCCGTCGGGAAACCATCTTCCGCACTGGTGCGGCTACTACTTGCATCGAGTGGCATTACTGGTGATGGGGACCGTGGCGTCGGCGGGACAGAGGATTCATTTGCGACTTGGAGCAGCTGGAAATAGTTTGCGGCGCGAGATGTGGGGAATTCGTCCATCTCTCTGTCAATCTCCTCGTCGAAATCCACAGAGCTCATCTCATCCTCCTCTGCCATAGGTCGGTGGCAGAAAGGACATCGCTCTCCTGCGTGTAATCGTCGGACCACTTCGGCGACGCCTGGGGGAGCATTATGCCGTTGAACAGTGAGTGCGTGAGATGTCGGGTGGTAGAGCACGACTTGATTGGATGCATGGAGAATGAGTTGCCATTCGCTGCCTTCTGGAAGCGAGACGAGTGCGCCGGACGGGGAGGCCTCTGGTTCTTCACCGAGCATGGGTATCAATGGCGTTCGAGAGCGAGTAGATCTTTGAACAGACTGGGGGAAATACTGTGAGAGGGGGGCGAAAGAGCGAAAGAGCTGGCGTTGAACAGGCCTCGTTCTGACCGGGTCCAACACGCGCGTGTCAAGTGACGTACTGAAGATCTTGCCAAGCGCCCGAGTTACGCGTTTGGACTGCTGGCCACGCTCTAGAGTTCAGATCGCAGCTTTGCTCCGTTTTGAGCCGCGAAATAGTCAAAGGCATTATGAAACAAGGTTTTCGTACTCTCGTCGTATTTAATTTACTGGAATCGGAGGTTGTGAGGGTGCAGGACCGCAGAGCGCAGTCTCGTGAACTTAGTGCGCTTCCAGATATGGAAGGCGACTGCCTAATCCGGCACTGCACCGAAAGATCAAAGGAATCATCGCCGCCTCGTGTTCTGTGCGAGGCAGCGTTTATCTCGTCTTCTGTGAAGTCAGACTGGGTCCTGGTCAGTCCCACATTCCGCATCTTCCGTCTCGTCCACTGGCTTAACCATGAATAGGCGCAACAAGGCGAAAGGCGGCGCACAGTCCGCTCTCAAGCCCGCATCGATCACCAAGCCTGCCTCCCCTACTCCCGCTCCTCCAAAACCGTCTGCTGCTCCACCTGCGCCCACAACGAACCCTGTACCACTCGCCACAACCTCCAAAACACCCTCATATTCGACTCCTTCGGCTCTAAAACCCACATCAAGCGAACTCGTCCGAAGGGAATGGAAAGCATTCCAACCGTGGCTACAAGAACGTCGAGCTGAGCGAGACAAGCAGATCGCGGAGGCCCGAGCACCAGCAAAATCTATCCGTTCCGTCGGCTATAATCGGAAGCCCCCAAGCCCATCCCTCGATGCAAATGCCATAGCTCAGCTCGAGAACAAGCTCACCATCCAACTATGCAGGGACGCTCGGGCGGAGTGGGAGAAACGACTTGCGGTTAAGAGGTTGAGAGAGGAAGAGTGGGTGGACATTACACAGGCCGAGATGAACGCCGTGGAGGATGCGTTCATGGAACCGCAGGCCATCCCGGATACATCTACGACCGAGTCGAGAGGGGCTGGAAAATATGGAATGGCTGGCAACTCACTGAGCGGAAACACTACCAGCCTGGCAAACGAGCAATCGTCGTGGAACACGGCCAACAAAAATCGTCAAGCTCAAAACTCCTTCGACACTGCCTCTCGCAACTCATCGCGATTTGGTGACGTCACCAACCAGCAGAGTGGTTGGGCATCGGGAGTGAGTGATCTCTCGCTGAATGGTGTTTTCCTGAATTGACATTGTTGCGATAACAGGACTCTGCCTCACGTCAGGACTTCCAACGTGAGAGTCTATGGGAATCAGTCATGCGAACTAAAGCAGTAGCTGACTATTCCGAATTTCGACCTACAGCCACAGCTGCCTCTGGTCAGGACGAAAGCTTATGGAATGCCGCTATCAGTGGTCGAAAGACACCTGCTCCTTCTCAGGCTCCGCTACCAGCTCATCCTGAGCCCGAGGAGGGCATATGGGGCAGTAAAATGCGAGGCAGTAAGCCCAACACTGCCTCGTCCAAGGTTCCTCCTTCTACGACGGAGGGTGCTGGAGACAGCATGTGGAATACCTTTGCGAGCAACCTTACGAGCGGCTTTGGCTTTTCGTCGAAATCAAACTCGCCTTCACAGCCTGAAGAAAGCGCCTGGGACGCGCAGATGCAGGCTCGAAACAAGGCCAGCGTACCTATGTCACGTTCCACGTCTTCATTCAGCCAAGACAACAACAGCCCCTGGGACAGTCCCGCTTCTATGGCCCGCTCGATGTCTGCGTCGAGCGTCGACCTCCACGAACCGTCATGGCAGCAGGACTTGCCGCAAGGCAAGTCTCGCAATGGCAATCGACCTGTCGTCTCCAGCCCGCTTGCCTCTTATGTTTCCCAGGCATCGGACGCCTCGTCCGACACGCCGTTCCGTCTCATCAGTCCCACCGCGATAGAACTCGAGGACGGCGAACATGTCGAAGCCGGCTTCGACGGGCTCTCACAGGATCAGCTGGACGCATCTATTCGTGCCTTCTACGCCAAGCTCGCTGAAGTGGAGATCGATTTACGAGGTCGACTGTGCGCTCCTGCGGTGTCTGAAGCGGAGCGAGCCGCCCTGCTGGCAGAGTTCACAGAAGGGATGGTGGGATTTGCTCGGGAGGTGTGCGAGGATTGGAAGGAGCGTCAGCGGTTGGCGGCGGAGAGGAGGGCGGCAGAGCCAAAGAAGCCTCTCTGGGGTGCTGCACCGGCGAAGAGGAGCCAGACACCAGCTCCACCACCTGCACCCGCAATTCCCGCTACTACTGCCAACAAGAAGCCGGTGAAGAAGGGTGGAAAGAAGCAGGCGGATTCCGTGGTGGAACCCGCACGCCCTTCAGAGGACGCATCCCGGGTTCCGGGAGGTTTCTGGGGTGAAGACGGCGCCGATTCGTGGTCCTCGAGTCCCCAACTACGCTCGTCCAGCCCCGCTCCCACTCTGACTGCGAAGAAGAATCCTTTCGGTAGTGTACAGTCCACCAACTCGTGGTCCGCGCCGAAGAAGCCTAGCGGGCTTGGGAAGGCAACTGTCATGGACGAAGACGACGAAGAAGACGAGGAGGAGCAGGAGGAGAGGATTTTCGAGGAGAAGAGGGCAGCTGAGGCCATGGCGTCGCCGTTCAAATGGATGAACGCCGACCCTCCAAGGAGCAACACGCCCAAACCAGACCCGCAACTCCGTCAATCTGCACAAAACATGCCCCGTACTGCACCTTCGTGGGGTACTAACAACGCGAACAAACCGTCGCCGCAAGGACAGTTTTGGGTCCCTGGGTCCGCTAACGACAACTACGGCGGAGCGGAGGAAGACAACCCTCAGGATATTATGCAAGCGGCAATGAGGGACTTACGAGGAGAGGAAGGTCATGAAGGCGTTTTCAGCGCCATGTCTGCGTACACCACACAGGCCACCAAATTTTCTCGTCAGGAGACGCAGAGAAAACGCACCAACTCGACAACCAAACGGTAGTGCGTTGCGACGCAACTTCGAGGACGACGGCCGGTAGTATTCGTTATGATTATTTACGACCCTTCAACAGAGGGTCTGGGGAGGATGGATGAGGATACGTTACGTTACTTCACGATACTTACTGTTTCTTGGCTCACGACTACTTACGACCTGTAGCAATGACTGTCGCTTTCTTGCTTTCTTGACTCTTGCACTTTTTGACTTTGACTTTGCTTTCTTGATCACGTCGCTTGCTTTCTTGACTCGCATTTGTATCATAGGGTACGCATTGACTGCGTACATAGATACCATATTTATCTGCTCTCCGTCTTCCACTGTCTCCATAACTATATCAATTCTTCTTTCATTTCATTTGTTTACTTTGGGTACCCCAACAGAAGCATAAACCTACGACATACGAAGACACGATAGGGGAGAAGGGAGAAAAAATACAACATTTCCTAGAGTAATAATAACTTCTGTTTTGGAACGTAAAGTCCACCACGAATAATTCATCAGTCAGTACACAGAAGGGAATTACTGGTTCTCGATGCTCATGAGACTGCCGACGAAGGTCATAATCTATAGAGGAAAGGATGGTAAGTCGTCTGAATGAAAGGTTACCACGTTGCAATCAACTCACCAGTCGAGGACGAACGTCGACGATATCTTCAGGGACCAAGAAGATCAAAGCGTTCATCTTACGAGCGATGGAGATGGCCAATTTGGCTGCAGAAAGTAAAGCCAAGGACGTCAGCTCATACGCGACAACAAGCAACCAATTCTCTACGCACCATTCTGACGCCTATCTTCGTAATCACCCGTATCGCTGACGTTGATAATGAGCGTAGGGTCGACGATACCAGGACGGAGACCCTCGAGAACATCGAGGAAGAAGAGACCGGTAGTCAAAGAGGGATCCTTGAACGAACGGATCGAGCGCGCTCCAGCCTTGCCCTTCTGAGCCGTGTTGTTGGCCCACTTGAGGATCTCCTGGTCCGTGATGGGACGTCCTTGACCACTCTTCGAGAGAGAGCTGAGGGTCTTCGAGATGTTCATCCTAATTGGTGCGAGTGTGAAGTGAGCATTCAGACGGCTATTGCGAGAAAGAAGGTAGCCTCACCGCATCAGCTGCCAGACAAGCCCAAGGACCAACGTCCTCTGGCCATCAACAATATCCGCACCCTGAATACCGACGAGATGCATGCCGTTCTGCCTTCCAAGGTCAACAACATAATTGCAGTTCTCGACCTGCTTGAACCGCGAAAGCGTAGACTGATTCGGCGTGACACCGATGTCCTCCTCTTCCTCGCCCTCAACCGGAGCGTACGTCTCGACGGGCTGCTGGATGCCGCCCTTAGGTTTGCTGACACGCCGCCATACGACACTGCCGGGTACGATCTTGTCGAACGCTTGCAGGATGATGAGACCGTCCCTGAGGTTCTGGAACAGGTTGAAGACACCCGGCTCGACACCGAGGGAGTTGAGCCAGAGCGTGAACACACGAGCTTCGCGTTCGCCCTCAGCGTCGAAGTCCTCGACAACACCGTAGTCTTTCGCTTCCTGCTCGTCCAGAGGCTCCAGTCCGGGGTAGTTGTTGAAGAGATTGGCGACGAAGGCAAGATTAAGCCTCGGGTTACCGGCGACGAGAGAAGCAGGGGTAAGGTACTTCCTGCAGCCGATCGCTTCAGCGTTTTGGAGGACTTCCTCGGCGCGCTGGCGGGTGTCGGCCGTTTGGAGAGGAGCGCGAGAACAGTGTTGTGGTTGAAGCTGGTTCAGGAGGATGGTGTAGTTCTGTGCGTCGGAGACATCACGGCTGAAGTTGTTCACTCTGTGGACCGGAAAGCGTTAGGTCAAATACTAAAGATCGAACACCGTAGACTCACCTCCTGTTCCATCCAGCAGCTTTCAAATGATAGTTAAACCACCGCAACAAGATCTGGTCCGGAGTCAACCTCAAGAGATCATCAATCGTCTCTCCCTCCTCGCAAAGACGGTACAACTCGGGGTGAATCTTGATATCAACCTGCGCCAACAGCCCTCTCCGAATAATCTGCCAAATAAGACCCAAAATCAAATGCTCGCGTCCCTCGATGAGGTCCGTAGACCCGATGTTGACCACAGAGCATCCGATGGCTTTCGCAGAGGTGATAACGATGTTGTTGTTCTCGGTCATTTGGAATGCGTTCAGTGGCTTGCGAGCGGTTGGCTTGTTGAGCACACGGGGGTCGATCGTCTCGGGTACGGAGTCGTTGATGAGTTTACAGAGGATGAGACCGTCTCGGGCCTCTTCAAAGAGCTGCATCGTCGTTGTTGGGATGGGCATGCGGGAACCGACATCAGGGTCTTCAGCGAGAACCTACACATCTTCGGTTACAACGATGCAATGAGCAACAACGGCTAGAGTGCTCACGGAGTTGATATGGTTGGTGAACTCGGAGAATTCATCCTGGTTGATGGTATGGCTGACACTCGCATTCGAGCCGTGGACAGTGACTTTGCCGGCCTTGGAAGGAAGGATAGATGCCTGCGTCTGCTGCGACCGAAGCTTCACATTCAACTATTTCCACCAGAGTCTAAATCAGCGCACTATCCAAGCCAAAGTATGACATTGCTGCGTACCTCCACCCAATCCTCCAACTCGACCTTTCCACTCGCATCGACGCTGACTTGCTTCAGGGTCTCTCGTGCGCGATCGTAGGACTCTCCATTCGACTGCAGTACCCGCAGTACCTCCCCCTTGTCAATTCTTCCCGGTGTTTCCGTCGAAATCGAGCTGTGGATATGTCAGCATCATATCGTTCTGCAAAACCCCTTGGCCCCCGCTCCGCGTCTAGCAAGAAAGCAAGAAAGTAGAAACTGACTTGAAACGATTGATGAGATCAAACATCTCATCCTGCGAGACTTCTGGGTATTTCTTGCGTAGACGAAGGGCTTCCATGGTTTATGTTCGTGAGCGGGGTAGAGGGGGAACTGCGAGGGGGGAAGGGAAGAGAAAGAGAACGCAGCTGAGTGAGGTCGCGTATCAGATTATGGCGGTGACGTCGCGCTGCCCTCTTATGGCCTGGTTTAGGCGCCGTGTTCGCACTGCTTGACTGTGGCCGCAGCACCTTCTCATTCATCCCCGATCCCCGGAAAGAACAACGAGGAGGGGAGGCAATACGAGCGCAGTTATTTGGAAAGTGTGGCGAGAAGAGTCATGCATGAGAAGAGGTTCATATGGCACCGCAAAAGCTACGGCATGCCTATCAGGCTCAAGTAATTACGACGAGGGAATACTGTACAGCATACATTACAACACATACAGTACGTGGAGTGGAAGAACAGCAAAGCAAGGACAAGTGAACCAAGATGTAACGAAAACAATAAAGATTTAAAAGCAGAAAGATGATGGTGCATGCATGTGGCGATACTGTACAAAATGCAGCAAGTGTACTCACAATGAAAAGTCTAGTCCGAAACAAATCCTCCACGAACGCCACCTCACCTCAACTTCCCCACCTTCATCGTCCTCAACGTATCAATCACATTCTCCATATCCTCCTCGCGCCACGTATCCCCCGCCACCCGATGCGTCGTCACCGACCGCAACGTATTCGTCGACCTGCGCTCCGACAAATGACGGATCGTCGTCGCATGGCTGCCCTCCGACCCGTGCATCGTGCTCTCCGTGCGGTCTGATCCTGACCCGATGGAGGATCGACCAGAGCCTGGACGGAGATCGTCTGGGAGGGATGAGATGGACGAGAGGTGGATGCTGTTGCGGTGTCGCTTCTTCCGTCGGAGCGCAGCGGTCCATGCGAAGTGCTGATAGTTCTCAGACTGTGGCGGCGGCGATACCGGGGTCTGAGAGCCACCAGGTAGCTCGTCAGCAGGACTCGCGACGAGTTGTTCGTCTGCTGAGACGCTAAGACGTCGACGGAAGATCTTCAAGCTCTGCAGCTTTACACTCAGCTTCGAAGACGACGTAGGGGAGGTTGGCGAGATGGGTGATTGGGGTGGAAGGGATTGACCTGGTTTCAGGAGTTTGGGGGCTGGTGTGAACATCCCGGTCGTAGGAAAGTGGGTAGCCCGCGACCACGGCTGGACAGCGAGGTTCGCGGCAAATTCAGGTGAAAGTGTAGAGACGCCAAGCTGGCGTTTCTGTGTGGATGGGGATGGCGCTGTGGCACTGGCAGAGGTTGCCCGCCATCGCAACTGCGAGTCCGCAGTCAAGGACACAGTGGTCATACCGACATCCTGCGGTGACTTGACGACACCCGACGAAGACCCCGCTGCGATGTATACGGAGTTGCGGTGCGAGAACGTGATGGGTGACGGAGGCACCGAGGAAGAGGATGAAATTGATTCCAGGTCTTGGTCGTTGAATTCGTCGTCAGTGACGGGAAGTCCGTCGCTCGCTATGAGCTCGAAGGGCTCTTTCGCGTCCTGGTTCAAGGACGATGACCGGCTGGGAGGATGAAAGGTGACTGTCTGTATCGCGGGTGGTGGATGGGGAGGCGAGGCAGCAGAAATGGGAGGGAGAGGCGGTAGAGCCTGTGACTCAACCGAGTAGCAGCAGGCGACCATAGAATCCGCGTCTGACGAGGTCGAAGAATCCGGGCTGGGGGATCGTCGCGAGAGGCCGAGAATCGCGATGCTTTCTTTTGTAGAGCGAGGTGGTGCGGAAGGCCCCGGCAGAACAGACATCCATGATGGCCTGCGTCTCAAAACTGTCCCTGGGTTACTTCTTAGGTGATGATCATGGTAAACTGCATGATAGGTGGGAGTAATAGATTGTTGAAGAATCACAGGTCCCCGGCCGTACACTTCGCATCGCCCAAGATTGACGCTTCTCGTTGATACTTCCCGCACTGCAGCTGTGTCGGGAGGCTCGGGCTCGGCGTCGGGAATCGGAGTCGACGGGCGGGAAAGGCTCTTCCCAAACGCACCAAGGATGGGCATGCGTTTCTTCAGAGATGGTGGCGTAACGATGATTCGTACGTTCTGGTCCATGGGAGGGTCGTGAGATATCGAAACAACGTCTGGGAAGGAAGAAACAGGCAAGAGAAGAGACATGGTGCAGAGACGAAGGTAAAAGTGAAAGAGGCAAGTAAAGGGTATATATCCAGTCCAGAAGAGAGAAGAGAGGACGGAAATGAAGTAAACGAGCGACACGAGATGGGTTAAATGCGAGCAAGAAAAATGGAGGCGAACTGGGACGACAGGCTCACGTACATAAACCTCTATAAACAGTTGGGGAACGGCGGTTGATGGGAAAAGGGAAGGCAGATGTTGGCGGTCGATGGGAAATAAGCTGTAACCTGTCGTTCAGTACCTGAGACAGATGAACAGCAGCTCACCTGGTAACGTTGGTATCTAGCGAGACGGAGGAACGTGATCCGATCCAAGTAGGCTATTAACCAA
The DNA here is from genome assembly GCA_004332605.1 of Steccherinum ochraceum. NCBI lineage: Eukaryota > Fungi > Basidiomycota > Agaricomycetes > Polyporales > Steccherinaceae > Steccherinum > Steccherinum ochraceum. The sequence goes on from RWJN01000350.1 coordinate 17,909, forward strand.
CATATGTATTTTGTGATGAACCACTGTGGCCCGCCGTTGGGAAGTACAGCATGTAGGGAAAGCGCACTCATAAGCCTGCGTGCATCAGCTCACGACAGGGTGAGCAGCCGATTGACCCGACGAAGACTTTGGCGTGTTCGCCGAGATGGGCTGACTCAGGCCATTACTGCGCATGCTATACAGACTGAGTAGATCAGCTGCTCTACTGTCGCTGTCTCTCTGTCGAATGAACCCTGTGAATCGAAGAAAAAGGATGTCAGAAGTGCTGAGTTGGATTCGGTATCAAAATGATACATACCTCGTCTCACGCGCGACGTTGTGGCGATAGGCTTGGCCTGCGCATAAAGGCCGACGAGGCTGGTTGCGGGACGGATCGACGGTGAAATGGGAGTCTCTTGCGGGAAGATGGACGCGCAGGAGAGAAACGACCTGGGCGGGAGGAGGTGGAAGGCTGAACTGACCAAGTCAGGACGAGGTCGCAGCGTGACACCGGCGTAGGCAGGAGGTCACGCGTGTGACTGGAGCGTCACGAGGCTGGAGATTGGTCGCCGTCGCCTGGACTGAGCCTGGCAACGTTCTTCCCATCGTCCACCTCATCGTCCGCGGCGGTGCTGCCCTTCCTTGGCCTCCTCCTCCCTCCTGCACCCGCATCCGCGTCGACGCCCTTCACGACCAGTCCACTCCTTCATGGCTCAGAACGGCGGCCAGCAGAACCCTCCTGCCGATCAGAACCCTCCTCAGCAGGGCGGCAACAACAACAACCAGAACGGCCAGAACGGCCAGCCTGCCAATGCTCAGCCTGCGAACGGAAACAACCAGCCTGCGAATGGAAACAACCAACCTGCAAACGGGAACAACCAACCTGCGAACGGAAACAACCAACCCGCCAATGGCCAGCAAAACCAGAATGGACAGAACGCGAACGGGCAGCAGAACGCAAATGGGCAAAACGGCGCTGCCCAGCCGCCAACCTCGACGAGCGGGGGCTCCTCGAGTAGTGGAGGCGCGATTCCACAGACTGCCCCTGCTGGTGGTTTGACCATCACCCAACCACCACAGACTGCGACGTCGTACTACAAGATCGCGCAGGGCAATGTCATCACCTTCGCTTGGAACTTCACATACCTCCTCTCCACCCCCACGCATCTCACCGTGTCTGCCATTTGCGACAATGGCAACACGTACCCTGTCGGTCCTACAGACGGTATCATTCCCGGAGACGCAACTTCAGTAACGTGGGATATCTTCTCGTACAACCAGGCGAACCCCATGGCCCCGCTCGCACAGGAGACGTATACGCTGGATATTTTCGACGAGAGGGGAAGGGGTGCACCACTGGCGCCGGGTCTGTTCAGGGAGAACAACGCCCTTCGATTTGCATTGTACAAGCCCCAGCCGTATACGCCACTTACCTGTACGTTCATTCCGATTCTCTCAGAACGCGGCTTGGTGCTGAAGTTTGTCTCAGCATGGGATTGTGCTACTTGCAATCATAATGGTGCTTGGTCATCATATGCAGCGCATCCTGCTTTCGTCAGTCTGGTCACTACGATGGTCGTCATGTTCCTCTCCGGTTATGCTTTACTACGCCAGAATGCTCACTAGGTACGTCGTGCGTCTCCCAAGCATACTCATCTACCTACCTGAGCAATTTTCTTCGTCCGTATCCAGACGTTCTCTGACGCCATTTGACATTTCCATCTTCGTAGACGATTTCCCACACCGCATGGACAGACTAGGACTCTCATGACATTTCTTCTTCATGTTCCAATCTCTCAGTTTTTTGGGTACCACAGCTGACATTTTTATTATCGCAATCGCACTTTCTTCTCGCATGGACACACTTTTCTGTTTTTACGCTCCCTCTATGATACTTTCGTTAATCAGAACTTCCCTCGTTGCAGGTGTATAACGTTATACATACATACCTCCCACCCCATGAAACACCTCTTGTTGTTCCGACTACTGCTGTCTCTCTCACAGCAGGCGTGCGACGCCTCTGAGGCGGCAGGCCGACGGGAAATCTCGAAAAGCATGATGCATATCAAACTGCGCTTTGGAGATATAGTGTCATCTGTCATTCTGTTCTTGCACAGGTCGCGGATTTACAAGTCCTCGACATGGCTCGTGCAGCTGTGATTGCACTCGGACTGTCATTCGTTCATTACAAGCTCCATGGACATACGATAGTATGAGACAAATCCGTCTCAAACAAGTTCCTCGGCTATGATATTCGGCGATTATCGATAGACATAGCCCAGTACGATCGCGATACCTGTACCGCCACGCAAAAGCCAATCAATCCTTCGTCTCCAACACTTCATAACCCAATCCGCTCTTCCTTAACAACCGGGCAATCAGTTTCATCCCCTCGAGGACCTTCTCTTCCTCGAGCTTCTGCCCGACGAGTTGCACGCCGACGGGGAGGCCGTGCATCGAGTCTGCGTCGTACATCGCGTAGGCTTCGCGCTCGATGGTGTTTCGTGGGGTGGGCTTGGGCACGGTGTCGAGGGTGCGGTCGACTTTGGTGATGGGCATGACGCCTGCGGTGTAGTCTAGCTGAAAGGCAATGAGTGCCGTTAGCTTGCAAAGAGCGTCCGGGATGAACGAGCGGAGATGGAAGAGTATACGCACGACGTTGTAGATCATAGTTCCCAACGTAGTCTTCCATCCCGTCCTCGGTCCCCCATGAGGCACAGCCGGCAACGCGTTCGGCACGCACAGCACGAAATCCAGCTCCTGCTCTTTCCAGAACTGAAACCACTTGAACCGGTACGTCTCGCGATTCACGATTTGCGCGTAGAATTGCTCGATGGTTTTCGCGTGCAGGGATTCGATGAGCCCGGCTTCGTGCTCGTCGCGGAGGAGGTACCGGAGGTACCAGACGTAGAGTCTTCGGGTGAGCCAGGACATGTTCAGGATCCGGCTGACGATGGTCAGGCTGGCGTCGTTGGATTCGCCGGGGCGCATAGGTTTGGAGAGGATCTTACCTGTGGGTGGAAGCGGTCAAGGATATCTTTCAGCAAACAGAAGGCAGATGAGACGTACAAGCATCGGCGAGCAAAAGCTGAAGACCAATCTTGAAGCCTTCATAGGGACTCGGAGGATTGCTGAATAGAGCGCAGGGGTGAGTGAAAGCGTCTTATCGCAGGATGACAAATCGTACATATCAACTACGGTATGGCCATCAGCTTTCAATGTATTGACAACGATCTCCAGAGCCCGACGACACGCGGGACTTGGCTTCGCAACACCTATAGCAAAGTGAGCATGAAGTCCGTCGTTGATTGAAGTAAGCAAAAGCTACCATCGTCCCAAATGACACCAAATTTCAGTTTCTTATCTGACAGGTCCACCTCCCGCCATGGCAGAGGAATACACTAGCGTCGGAATCTATGAGTGAACGTCTCGTGGGTTTGAAAGATAAAGACCTACTGAATAATCATACTCCCAAGGCTTCATGCTCATTAACCCTCTCCATACGGTCTCCAAATCGTCGAGAGTCCTCGTCATGGGCGAATACACCGCAGGCACACCGATCAATCCGGGTACGCTGGTGACAGCTCCAGTACGGACCATACGGCCCATCGAGGACTTAATGGTGTACACGCCACAGTAGTGTCTGGATATCCATCAGCACGCAACGACACGGTGATCTTCGGAAGTGGTTGGACTGACGCAGGACACCGCAGGGACCCACCGACGTCCGTACCCATGCCGAAGCGCGAGCCTCCGTACGCAAGCAGGGCACCTTCGCCTCCTGAAGATCCGCCAGGGGAATAGTCCTTATTATGTGGGTTCAGCGTCCTCCCAAAAACGTCGTTGTACGACTCGAAGGAGAGCAGAGTGATCGGGACGTTGGTCTTGACGTACGGTACCGCACCCGCATCTTTCAGCATCCTCACTAATGGTCCATCTTCGGGCATTGGCTTGTTCGTCCACGCGGAATACCCAATGCACGCATCGTACCCTTCGACCGTCGTTTGGTCTTTCAAGCTGACGGGTATCCCAGCTAGAGGACCTTGTGAATTGCTTTCTTTCACCCAGGACTTCGTCGCGGTGTCGATCATCACCTCTGTGAGACAATTCGTCGCAGCATGGGCTTTGAGGGCTTTCTTGCTGTATGCGAGGAGGACATCAGAGGGGTCGAGCGTGCCCGAATGAACTTGGCGGACAGTGTTGGCGATGGATTGGTTGAGGATAGAGAGTTCAGAGGAGGTGACTGCGGTATGATAGTGCGAGGGGAGGCGGTCTATGCGGTCTTGTCGCTCCTGCTGCTTGAAGGCTCTGTAGAATTTCTCAGTATCAAAATGCGAAGCGATAGGTGACGCGTACCCACACTGCTTGTTTGTGAGCAAGGTACTCGGACACATAGTTCATGGTGAGAACACAAGATATGACTGGGGGATCAGGGCGAGTGGGATGAAAGTATGCGGTGCGACATGACGAACACGCCTGTTATACAGCAGGCCCTTGATCGACATTTGTGGGTCTCCTACCCGATGGGATCGTGACGAAGGATTCCTTGAAGCAGGAAGAATTAGCATGTTTAAACTTCACAACATACCGAGTCGGGGCTTTCGTGTTCGCATGCTCGTCGTGTGATAGAGCCTCGTTCTTGTGTTACACCATGTAAAACATTGATGAACTGTCCAGTTTGTGGTACCCGATGCAGAAAGTATTGCAATGTGCAACCAATTTTTGGCTGGTCGCGAAGCAGGCCTGGGGTTCATAGGCAAATCATGTCAATCATATTGACACGAAGGAAGCATACCCCACTCACATTCCCGAGGTTGTAAGTAGCTTGGCGGTTGAGGTGGCGACCTTCCAAGGACGGGCTGTGGCGGCGTTGAAGTGAATGTTGATGAGAGCTTTGCGGAAAAAGGGCTTGGTAGCGGTTCGCCGGTGTAAGCGCTCAACAACGACGCTTGCATCGTTGGAGTCGCCGTGGCGAATCCAAATGTCACCCCAGTCGCGTCGAGACATGAAATTGGGTCAATTGAACTCGGTACTGAGGTCCTTATAATACAAGAGTGTTTACTCGAGAGAACGCTTACTGATCTGGCATCATCCTACACCGTTGGCACTAGTTGACTTCCAGCAGCTCGTACGCCTTTCCTTCTTTGCGCAACAATGCCTCAATGAGCTTCATCCCTTCGAGGACCTTCTCTTCTTCCAGCCGACGGCCGACAATTTGCACACCCACCGGTAATCCGTGCATAAGGTCCGCGTCATACATCCTGTATGATCCGGCTTCAACGCCATTGCGAGGTGAGAAGGAGTCTGACAGGCCATCCAGCGTGCGATCAACGTGAGTGACTGGGAGCACCCCCGCCGAGTAGTCAAGCTAATTGTAACGTGTGATCAGTTACTAGCATCCGGATCGACGGTGTCGTGTGCATACCAGGTTGAAGAGGAATGAATATCCGCAAGCCTTCCAACCTTCTCTCATACCGCCGTGTGGTACAGCAGGGAGAGCGTTGGGCACACTCAGCACGAAGTCGTACTTCTCTCGCGACCACATGTCAAACCACTTCTCTCTGTAGGCCTCTCGCTTCGCGATGAGCCCATAATATTCGACTACGTCCTTCTCATACCAACCCTCCACGAGGCTTGCGGAGATGGCGTCACGACGGATGTATCGGAGGTACCATGCGTAAAGATGGCGGATGAATGAGGGAGCTTTGAACATTCTGAAGGCTTGCACCATTCCCAGATCGTTCCATTCACCCCAGCGCATTGGCTTTCTGACAATCTTCCCTGTGGAAAAGTTAGAGTGCAGCATAAGGCAAGGAGGGTAGAGTAGTTAAAATACCGCCATCGGCGAGAAGGAGCTGAGATGCCACTTGAAGTGCTTCGACCGGGCTTGGTGGATGGCTACTCAAGTCGTCGGTATAAGCTTCTTATCATCCTCGAGTCGAGGTCGCTACGTACACCGTCACAATCTCGTGCCCTGCCGATTCCAGCACTTGAATCACTGAGTCCAAGGCTCGTTGGCAAGCTGGAGAGGGTGTAACCACACCTAAAGCAAACGACTCAACATCATAAGCGTGACTGGAAAGAACTTGTCGACATACCGTCGTCCCAAACCACACCGAACTTGAGCTTCTTGTCGGCAAGAGACAATTCACGCCACGGCAGTGGAATGCACTACGGTATGTAGGTCAGTCGCATGGTGAAAAAATGCAGTAAGTTGTACCTACAGAGTGGTCGTATTCCCAAGGCTTCACGCTGACAATGGCACGCCAAAAGGTCTCCAGATCCTCCAAAGTTCTTGTCATGGGGGAGTACACCGCGGGGATACCAATCTGACCAGGCATGCTAGTGCCATTCCCGGTCTTCGGGAAGCGATGCATGGACGCCTTGATGGTGTAAATGCCTGAATAATGGCTGCAAAGAAGTCGGTTAGTCGAACATAGGCTAAAACATAAGCTGAACTGCTTACGCAGGGACGCGAACTGATCCAGCCACATCCGTACCAATACCAATACGAGATCCGCCATACGCCAGGAGCGCTGCTTCGCCTCCGGATGATCCACCAGGAGCATGTCCCTTCACATGAGGATTTTCAGCGATACCGAAGATCTCGTTGTTAGACTCGAACGAGAGCAAAGTGATAGGGATGTTGGTCTTGACGAACGGAATAGCACCAGCATCCTTCAACAGACGCACGAGCCCCGAGTCCTTCTGCAGCGGTCGATTGATCCACCGAGAGTACCCAACGCAGGAATCGAATCCAGCGACACCCGCAGTGTCCTTCAAGCTGACTGGCATACCCGCCAGAGGACCATCTCTCCGACATTGCATTGCCCACATTTCTGCTTGTTCGATCATGATCTCCGTCAGGCAGTTGGTGTCTTCTTGTGCCCTGATAGCTTTCTTGCCATATGCTCTGAGGACGTCCAGTGGTTCCAATTTGCCGTCATGGACGCGACTCACAACCTCTGAGGTTGTTAGAGACAGTATTTCTTTGTCTTCATGAGTGATAGGTGCATGATAAGCAGCGGGGAGGTTGTCGATACGCTGCTGCCTCTCGCGCTGCTTCGCTCGACTACGAAGACAAGTGAGCTCGAAACACATCCCGCCTCGAAGAAACACTTCGACTCACCAATCGCGCCAATGAAACCAATTACCGAACCACATCGTGATGGACTAGATGCAAAGACAGGTCAAGCATCGCTTCTCTACGCCCTTATCATCTCGTGACCCCTCTCAACCTCGCCTGTGGGGACTGCTCGACGTCACGCGGTACACGGTGGACTAGAGGCGATGAGAACGCATATTCCATTTCCCACAAGAACAGGCATTTCTAAAGCTGAGAATGCGACGGAAATGAGTCCGAGTTCTATCATTGACGACGTGATAACTCACCTGAAAGCATTGCTAGTCCTGGAGGGTCCTCGTCGTTCGCAGCTCACTGTCACACCAGCAGTTGGTCGAGTGACGGTCGAGGAAGATGCCGAGACATTTTACGTCAGCGTCTACGCGTAACCACATAGCGCCGAAGCCTCCGACGCTCTTTTCCAACCTTCTTTCCTTGCCTTCTGCATCGTCCTGATTCGTCCACTCTTACGGGACTAGCTCCAGAATAAGTGGATGGAGGTCAAGAGAATGCGTTGCATATGCTTTGGAGACGTCCAGAGTTTTCAACCGCAATGACTGCGAGCTCTGGTCGCGCCCGAAAACCCACTTGTAAGTACATAGACTCTTCCTACTCATCAAACGTCTATCTGACTTGTATTTCCAGTATCCTCAGCGATAACCTCCCACGCATCACAACATTTTATCGTCGTCGAAATTGTCGTCTGCGGAAAGTCGAGCACGTGACTCTTCAAGTGTGCACGTACTCGCTTGCAACTATCACCCCTTGCTGATACTGGTGCGCCGCTTGTAAACATTTCCAAGCAGTTGTACTAATCGTGCGCCTTGCGGACCAGGATTCCGATGTTCACGCCATCCGCAGGTCAACGCCACAAACCGTCGCCGTATTCTTCCATCGTCGAATCCAGGTTCAATATGAGGGTCAGTCCACATATCTTGATTATTCACTCATGCTTGACGTCACTGTTGAGTCTCAGAGAATAGGCCCGACGGTTTAATCGATCCCAATGACACCATCGACGAATTGGTGAACCTCTTTGGTCGTGGAGAGGAGACGAGAGACGCCACGCCCGGTCTCTGAGAGAGTCAGGTCTCGTGGACGCCCGCATATTTGGCTGGACTCCGTGAGGAGCTCGTACTATTCTCGCCCTGAGGGACATTAGCTGACTGCTCTCTCACCAGGAATCTTTCGTGCGACCACTCGCCCGAGCTGTCCTTGTGGCTCCACATATCGATAGACTGCTCAGCCTACAGGACGTCCGGCCAGACGTCCTGCATCGACGCGTTGGACATGTTTGGGTACGCTTCGCTATCACGTTTGATGTATCTCGTCACTGTACTCATCCGCCGCTATCAACTCAGATAGAAAGATTGCGACTATAGGAAAATGTTCGAAGAGTCAGTACCTCGCGAACACATAGACCATCGCATAATCACTGACTTTCTCCTTACCAGCAGAGAGAGCGACGACTTGGCGACCTCCTCGGTATGCTCTTGTCTTGTCGGCCTATTGCCTGAACCGCGGAGTGACGTCACAGATACGGAAGCCGGTCGGTTCCAGATGATCTCCGATGAATAGAGATTTCTGGTGTCCAAGGCACGGAAGACTCATTTCCAGGAAGAGACTTCTTTGCGCGCCCGGCAGGTCGTGTGCGAGATTATCGCGACTGAGCATCCCAAGTGGAGGCTGTACGGCTCCTCTGCCAGTGGAAGACAGTTGGGTGGGCAGGCAATGTCGAGGGCAGATAACTCTGCACGAGCACCGTCTTCTGACATCCCCAATCATGGAAACAGACAACAGCGAATGCCTGTCAGTGTGACTGATCACGCTGCCATGGCCAGTGCCACGGGTGGATGCCTCTCATCTGCTGCCGTACGCTCAATGCTTGGCTTTGTGGAGGTGGTCTTTGGATCAAGGCGAGGCGAAGGCCCCTGTACGACTTGTTGCGCTCATATGAATGCTTCAATCAATTTACGAAAGGCCATCCAGACATGCATCGTTCGCGATACCAGTGAGGCGCGGACCGAGAGCACAGGATGCGCGCCCGCCGCGTTCCAAAATGAATGGCTTCTTGTGACTGCATGATCGATCTCGTTCTTCTGTTCATCATGTCAACACCCTGTATTGAACGGTCGTCCGCCTTGCCGAATCGTGAGCAGATGCTGCCATGGTGCTCAAGAGCTTTGAGTGAAAGAAAATGGCGAAGAGCGTGCCAGATGGTGACAAAAGAGAGTAGGTACGAAAGACTTCAGAGTAATCTCGGATTCCAAAATGAGACGGGTTCTCCGTGACACGCTGTGCGACGATCAAAATCAGATTGCACCTGGATTCCGAGCTGAAACTGCTCAGTGCGTTGGCAACCTTCGCCTTCGTCAGCCCGTCCGGCAGCACAATACTCCCTCCGAAGGTTCGATTTTTGGGTCACATCGACGACGCTGTTCAAGCAACTCGAGGTCCAGTCGAGGTACTCGAGCGGAGTTTGCGATACCACTGGGCGCGTCGGGAGGCCAAAGGGGACCGCGCAGGCTTATGTTGGGACCCTTGGCTGGTCTTGGCAAGTCTCACAAACAACATACAGGCCGAATCGAGACCGTGAGGGTCGGAGAACAAGAGCGTGACAAGAAGATGGGCCTCTTTTTCTCATCCGGGCTCAGCCACGATGCATCAACCCAGACCATCAAAACGCTCCCCGCTCCCTCATTACCACAGCTGCCATCCTCCCAGGACAACGCCCTTCCTCCCTCGCATATAAATCCCTTCTCCACTCTCTTTACCTTCTAATCCTTCCAGCACCCGCGCAGGGTACCCCGGTCCTTTCTTCATCCTCGTTTGCGCCTGCTGTCTTGATCTGGTACCTCAAAAGTCAAAGCAGACACTCCTCGACGTGACAGCTCATACGCCATGTCGGACACGCTATTCGCAGGCGGCGGAGGCTTCTGGGGCTTCAGCAAAAAGTTCCGTGCAACCGTCGTAAATGACATTTGGCCGGAGGTCTTCTTCTTCACGCTTGTTGCGACCAGTGAGTCCATGTCGTCATTGCGTATCATTGGCAGCGATACTCACCGAAGCCGAAATGCTACTTTCGTCCTGCAGTGGTCGCATTGGTCTCTCACTTGACCTCTACTTCATTGGCCATCTCCAACCAGATGCTGACGGTGCTGGGTACGGTGCTCGGTTTGGTCATATCGTTTAGAACGTCGACAGCCTACGAACGGTGCGTACATTTCCGCTACCTTTTGAGGGCGATGCTGATGCATCGCGTTGCGCAGGTTTATGGAGGGCAGGAAGTTGTGGACGAACATCGCCATTGCCTCGCGCAATTTGGCGCAGGTGGTATGTCCCTTGTTACCGTGCTGGTCGCTCCGCCACAATAACAGCGCCCATGATGTCAGATTTGGATTCACGTTCCCTTTGAGCGGGTAGACAAGAAAACCGGACAGCCCATGTCTCACTTGAAGATTATCATTGAGAAGAAGACTATGGTCAACTTGGTGAGAGGAATTCGCACTCAGTCGAGGTGAACGTCACTGACCTAATGCCTCAGATCCAAGCTTTCGCCGTTTCGGTCAAGGTATGCCGTTTCTGTTCTCAATGCTTTCGGCGGGGAGACTGACCAGCCTCCAGCATCTTCTGCGTGGCGAAGGTGGTGTTTACTACGCCGATCTCTACCCTCTCATCTCCTGCTTGCCTCGATTCACCAGCCCAAAGCACACATCGGAGGAAGACATGATGCCTCTCTGGAAAGCGTCAGAGATGGACCACACGATGCATCAGACCATCCGGTCTCAATCCTTCCGTGGCGACACCCTGAGCTCCGTTCTTGAACGCGCTCAATCTGACCCTGCCCTGTTGAAGGAGAAGAACATCGGAAGTGAACTATCGGATTCCGAAGTCGGCTGGCTCAACTCGATGCGCGGCCGCAGCGGCAAGAAGTTTGACCCGGAGAGGGCCTTGGCCATTATTCCCAGCGAACATCCGCTCAGACCTGCTCGCAATCCGCCGAAAGCCTCCCTCTATGACTACTTACCGTTCCTCCGCATCTTGAGGCCTGTCTGGAGACCCATCACCCGTCGTCTTGGCCGTCACGATGACCCTGATGGTCAGCGCAGGACATTCACAGGCCGCAAGATTCGTCCCCAGCTTGCTGATTCCAACGTCCCCATTGAAATCACGCTCTTCTTGACCACGTACTTCTCTATGCTGCTCAAGGCTGGCCAGTTACAGCCCGCCTCTGCCACGACTATGGTTAACGCGATCTCTGCCCTACAAGACACTGTCACGAACTTGGAGAGGATCAAGAACACCCCACTGCCCTTCGCTTACCAAGCTCATTTGAGGGTCTCGCTCTGGTGAGTTCGTTTTAACGGAGTGGATTCGTAATGGTTGCTGATTCGCGTTGCAGGTTGTACTTGTTCTTCCTCCCAGTAAGATCGCGTCTTCTTGAGCCTTTCCAACACACGTGCCAACTCATTTCCGTCCACAGTTCCAGATTTTCGATGCTTTCAAGTTCTTGACTATCCCGTACGTGGTGAACCTTGAATGCGCGGCGCCTGCTTGCTGACGCGCTCCTTCAGTGCTACCGCATTTGCTTCTTTCTTGCTGCTCGGTTTCCTTGAAATCGGTCAAGAGATGTGGGTCCCCAATGTAGTGCGTTCTTAGGGTTTGAGCTGACATATTCGGACATCAGTGAGAACCCCTTCAACTATGATCTGAACGATCTTGGTACGCTCTTGCCTTCCATTCCGATTTGACGTATAAGGTTCTAACCTATAACCGTTTCGTTTCACAGATCTCGATCACTTCTGCCTTGCTGTTCAACGTGAACTCCACGAGATTACTGCGGTACGTACTGTCCGAACGTCTTGGAACTTTGTTCGGTGAACTTAGAATGTTCCGGGTGCAGCACACTACGCCGGATCTCGACGAATTCGTCTTCACCGAGTGGAACCAGCCCTTCGCTCCCGCCGACCGTCGTACAGCAAAAGACATGATGGCTGACGCCAACCATGACTACCATGGCCCCGAGACCGGCGTTCACAGCATCCGCAAGACTCTACTCAAAAGCTGGCGCGAGGTGGACGAAGCGACGCGCAGATAACCGCGCTCCCCAGCCGCCCCACGCCTTCATTGCACGTTGCGTGCACCTCACCCTCGGAACCAGTACCCGGAAATGAACGCGCTTTCCTCATGCAAGACTCGACTCTACTCATTGGCCTCGAACCTCAAGCTTTCTCCCGGTCTCATTCACGACAGCATCGAACAGACCTCATCCTCATCCATACTCATCGCTCATCACTCATATCATCACTTGCAGGCAGTGCCTGCTTCCTGCTTTGAATAATAGTGTCGTAGACGACACTTCGCACCATACATTTGCACCATCAGTCTATTGCTATTTAATTTGTTGTCGGTGGAAGGGGACGGACTTCACAGTATAATCGGGCTAGCTTTTGTCATGTTAGCACGTCTTCTTTTGTAGATACGACTTCATGACTTGTGCATTGTCATGTTACAATTGCATCCATACCAACAAGTGGACAACTGACCAGGAGACCAGTCTGCATAATTAAGCGTGTGTCATGGCCAAATTGAAGGCACGAGAAAGAGGGAGGGCGCGCGGAAGCCCAGACCCGGGTAATCGCACTGGCGCATACTCCGCTAGGCGTAGAGGCCTCGAGGCTGCTCATCAGAATCTTCCGGTCTCCCGGGGACGCAGATGGGGATCACGGGGGTCCAGGAGATGGCCCAAATACGATCCCAGCAGTCTCCCGGACGCGTCACGTATCTCTGGACACTATCGCATTTCAGCCAGGCGACGATATAAAGTTCCGAGCACGTCGACCTCCGCGTCGATGCTGCACGGCGATCCCTTCGCCAGTCTACAACAAGCCCTCGCGGATCCTGGACGCCTTTTTGGATGACACGACTTCGCAGTCGTAATCCAAGGGTGTATATCCAACTCAGTGAGTAAACTCCCCTCCTCGCCTTCGTCCATCACGATTTCTAGAAACGCGTGCACTCAACATGAGGCCTTTCGCTTCAGGCTTCAGTCCCATCTCAACCAGATTGGAGGTCTGGCCGGTCCAAACCATTGCTCTTCCCCTCCGTCGCGTGCGCCAGTTCACTTCCAACATCCATCCCCCACCATCCCGCAACCATCCGACCATCGTGCACTCTCCAGTAACCATCCGCCAGTCTCAGCAGTGCTTGCCTCTCGCTGATGAGCACTATGATGGCCAGGCCCGTCGACACTGCTCGTGGTATCAACGATCCCGGCTCGCAGGAGCAATGGAAGGCGGAGCTGCGGCGCAAGGTTGAGCAAGACCTGTTCCCTTCCATCGAAGAGGCGAGGAGGAAGCGGGATGAGAGGCTCGAGGCGAGTGACTTGGATGAAGAAGCACGGAAGCACATTCAGGATGACTTCGAAGCAGAGATGAAGACGTTCACACGGGTAGCGGAGGAGCAGTTCAGGGAGCTGGTGGATGCGCAGATGTCGAAGGGGAGGTCGAAGAAGCCCTCGACTAGTTCAATACAGGGTCAGCAGGACATCTTGAACCAGATACAAGCGCAGCAAAGGAGGAATAGCGACGCTGGAGGGAGGGATTTTACTGAAGGGACTCTTGACGTTGGCGACAATGATGAGTCTGTTCCCGCTTTCAGCAGGGCATTGCGGAGTGCGCCCACAGGGAGACCTAATCGCACTCCAAACCATGGCTTCACCGGGCAAGACTATTTCGAGGAACCAGCCAGCTATTCACCTCCGAAACCGACACAAGAGCGTGCTTCGACCAGCGGCATTCAGATTGCGACTACGAGGCATCTTGCGTATAGGCACGAAGATCCCAACGACGTCGACGGCGATTGGCAGTCTCCTATGCTTCCGTATCCTGAATACAATGGCGGTTGGGTCAGTCGCAAAACCAGCATGACATCATTGTCCAGCACACGTACAAGACATGATTCTAGCCGGGTTAATCTTCCCCTAGCTGAGCATATGCCCTCGCCTTCTCGGACCATGAACTTCGCGGGAATCTCTCCTGCCCCATCTCCTGTAGCCTCGACCAGACGAAGTAGCAATGCCAGTCAGACTGCTTCGAGATCAGGCCTCGCGATATCTGCTCCCAGAGCTTCTGCGCCTGTCCCCGTACCTCATACACCTACACCACCTCCGGGCTCACCATGGGCACCTTACGATTCTCGCCATCGGGACACCTACGAGGACAGCCCTGGCCCTATCTTCCGGGGCAGGGATCCACGCGGAGCGTACGACCACGGATACTTTCCTTCCGACTTATATGGCGAATCTTCTACCTCTTCGCTAACGAGGCCAGTGCGGAAGCAGCCATCAGTCACCGACATCCCAAACCGTCGAATAGACACTCGTGCTCCTGCTGTCGCACATCCCGCATCCTCTCCCATATCCCCCGAACTTCCCAGAACTCCCGATTCCTTCCGCCAAGGTTCCAGTTATACCAGCAGCCAGCTGCGACGACCAGAATCCAACGAGCGCGGTATTCCCATTCCCACCTCTAGCCGACCTTCTAGCCGACCACATCTGCCACCTCAGAGCTCTCCGGACTATCCAAAGGGTTCCCCGGGCAGCTTTGGCAATGGTCGCCAGCACAGGGGCTCCTTTGCTTCTGACGAGATTGTCGCTCCGTTCGCCACGTCGAGTCCTCGCAACTTCACTTCTATGAGACGCCAGAATTCCTCTGGGTCTCGTCGATCGCGTCGATCCATTGATCCCCATTCTCCTCGGGATCAGTACCTCCGCGACAGCAGTGCATTCCCCGGAGGCGCCTTAGAGTCCTATCGCGAACAGTCTGCCACAGACACGGACGGCAGCGGCGACGAGGACCTCTCTTTTGACGTTGAGGCACTGTACTGGAAACAGCAGCAGGAACGCGCCCGTCACAAGCAAGAATTGCTGGAGAAGGAGGAAGAAGCTAGGCGACGTATAGCTGAGGCTGAGAGGGTGGCTGAGGAAGCACGACAGCGTGAGCTGGAAGCTAGGCGCAAGGAGGAGGAGGCTAAACGCAAGGAAGAGGAAGCTAGACGCAAGGAAGAGGAAGTCAAGCGCATGGAAGAAGAAGCCAAGCGTAAAGAGGAGGAAATCAGACGCATGGCGGAGGAGGTCCGGAAACGAGAGGAAGCGGATGCCGAGGCGAAGAGGGCGGAGGAGACACGACGTAGGGAAGAGGAGTTCAAGAAGAAGGAGGAGGAGCTGCAAAGGCGTGAAGAAGACTTGCGTCGCCGGGAGGAGTACGCGAAGAAGGAGGCCGAGCTGAAGGAGCGCGAACTCGAGCTGCAGCGGCGTGAGGCGGAGGCCGAACGGTGGCGCAGGGAGAAGGAGGATGAGGACAGAAGGAAGGCTGCCGAGGCTGCTGCTGTTGAGGAGGCAAGGAGGCTGGCAAGAGTAGCAGAACTTGTTGAGCAGGAACGACGCCTCGAAGAAGACAACAGACGACTTGCACAGATTGCTGTTGCAGAGGAAGAGAGGCGCCGGGAGAAGCTTGAGGAGGAAGAGAGGCGAGAGGCGGCGCGGGTCGCGCAGGCTCTGGAGGAAGCTGAGGCAAGGCGGCGCAGCGAGGAGGCTGAAAGAGAGCGACGGAAGGAGGAAGAGAAACGCGACAAAGAGAGGCGCAAAGCGGAGGCGAAAGCAGAGCGGCTAAGGCGGGCGGAACTGCGAAGGGCGGAAGAAGAGGAGCGTCAGAAGGAGCGTCAGAAGGAAGAAGAGCAGCGACAAGCACTGGCGGAGGAGCTTCGCAGGGCAGCGGAAGACGAGAAGCGAATAGCGGAGGAAGAGGAGCAGCGGAAGGCAGAGG
Organism: Steccherinum ochraceum; assembly: GCA_004332605.1. NCBI lineage: Eukaryota > Fungi > Basidiomycota > Agaricomycetes > Polyporales > Steccherinaceae > Steccherinum > Steccherinum ochraceum. The sequence goes on from RWJN01000350.1 coordinate 33,836, forward strand.
CAGAGGAGCAGCGAAAGGCAGAGGAAGAAGAGCAGCGAAAGGCAGAGGAAGAAGAGCAGCGAAAGGCAGAGGAACGGGAGCGACAGCGACTGGCTGACATTGCCGAGCAGCGCAGACTGGCTGCTGAACTGCGGCGGCGGAAGGAAGAGGAGGAGGAACAAGCGACGCTCCGGATGCTTGAGGAGGAGAGATTGGAGAGTCTGCAACACGCAGAGGAGATGAGGCTGGCGGAAGAGAAGCGACAAGCGGAGGTCGCAGAAGAGAAGCGACGAGCGGAGGAGAAGGAACTCGAGAGGATCAGACAGCAAGCCGCTGCACGCGATGCTCGAATTCAAGCAGAGAAAGCCAAGGCAGCTCGCGAGCAAGAACGGCTGGAACGCGCGCGACAGGACCAAGAGAGGCTGGAGCAGGATCGCCGGCTCGCTCAGCAGACGCAGGAAGAAGAGGATAGACGTCTTGCGGCAGAGTTGGAGCGTAAAGACAAGGAAGATCTTATGCGACGTGAAGCTGCACAAAGAGCGAGGATACTTGCCGAACAGGAAGCTCATCGACGCGCACAGGCGACCAGGGCCGATGAGACTGGGAACGGTCGCTTCTCTTCTGCCTCGCAAGCTGCTCAGCAGAGTAACCCATGGGCAATCCCTAGTCACCGCCAGGGTTCCGCTGCCAGCACCGGCTCGACGGGTAGCACGGCTTCAGGAGCGACATCGTCAAGCTGGGAAACTACCGCATCAGCTTTTTCCAACTGGTCCAATGCAAGCGGCAGTACCCACACTTCTCAGAGTTCGACCGCAAGTCGGACACCTTCTGCGAGCACACCCACCGCGTCACAGCAAGCCCGATCACCGACTTCCCCACCTCCCTCCGCTTCCTCTCATACCAAGACGAGTGCCGGGTGGAAGAAGGCCTCTAAGGCGTATCCTCCTTCCTCTCCAAGTCCACGTCCTGAAGCGTCCACTGGCAGCCACTCAGTAGAAGAGCGAGCCTGGGCGGAGCGACAAGCTGAGCACGCACGTCGCCAGCAGGAGCAGTACCAGAGGCAGCAAGCCGAGGCGCAGCGTGCCAGGCTCCAATCTGAGGCCAAGGTTCTGCCGAAGGACACTGTTCTTCGCATCTTCAGCGAGGACGAGCGCAAATGGGCAGAGCTGCCGCGTCTGGATACACTCTTCTTCACTTCCTTCCCTTGGCCGATGTTGAGGAAACCACGGAGTCCCGAAGACATCTCAACCGAAGCCATATCCGCCTATATGCTGTCTCCCTATCATCCGAAAGATCGTCTGGAGAAAGACCGTCTGAAGGAGCAAATTCGGCGGTGGCATCCTGACCGGTTCAATAATCGCTATTTGAGCAAGGTCCTGGATGACGAGCGGGAAGCTGTGAGGAGCGGCGCAGCGAACGTGATACAGGCTTTGAACAGTTTGTTGAATCCTGGTAATTCCAGCGAGACCGATTAGCTTCCTGGTTGTATGGGTGAGTACGGTCGCCTTCCTGACTACGATCGCCCACCTGACTGAATACGTTTTGCAGTCGTTCCGCCTCAGTGCTTGTCCAACGTTATACCCACCCTTCACACATTGTATGATTATCAATCACCACCGCACTATATCATATCATATCGACTTTCTTTGTACTTTTTCTCATTGTACGGCTTGAGTACTCTCATCGACCCAGTAGGAGTAGATCTGAAGTATCCACGTCACTATGTATTGCAATCATATGAACCGAACCCACTCACAATGACATGTATCCAATTTTTTTGCGGACATCCACGGGCATCTGGAATCCCTCATCTATAAAGCTGGCAGACGCGACAACGCGTAAAGAGAGTTCAAACATGAGGCACAGGGAGAGCGTGAACGGGAAAGGTGGCCAGTGACGAGGTCAAGGTCCAAGGGCTAAGGGCAATGTGACGTGAGCCAATGGAGTCCAATCAACGGAAGGGACGGTCCTGTGGAGTTTTATAAGCAAATCTCGCCCGAGAACACCCGGTAGATGCATACTTCAGACCCGTACACTACGTTCTTGCACATATTTCCGATGAAAGGTGAAGGCGTGGAGAAACTGTATCCAGCTTTGCGGCAGTCCCTCATGTAGGCCAAGTTGAACCTGCGACAAACTCACGATACTAGTGCACCCTCTGTGGGTTCGGAGCGTCCTAGAGACGTAACAGGATGAGGCTCAATGGATCAGCAGTGCGGGAACGGTCACCAGTGAATGTCGGTTTTGATTCGAGCTATGTGGGTTGGGCAACATCGAAGCGGACTTCCAGGCAAGTGCATCCCACGTCACGTCTGGATCTGGCTTCAGATAAGTACGGATCGAAGAGAATGTGAGTACAACCATTTTTCCGTCACTCTTCGCGGGTATCCTGGTGCTTGTATGCGTCTCTCACGTATGATTGAAGCTTCTGGTCAGTCTAGCCCTCAGTAGGCGGGTCACTCGTAAATCACCTGAAATGCGTACCTCAGCAGGTGAAGAGGTGAGAAAAAATTCGACTCACACTTCAGCAAGTAGAATACATTCGTTCGAGGTGTTTTATATTCAGGGCGTGACTGTAAGTGCTGTGGCGTATAACTTGAATATGGACACGCCGGAGTCGACGCGTCCTCCTGAACTGTATGTGGCTAGCAAATTTGATACTGCTACATCTAACACTAGACACATCAGCGAGATCCATCCAGTTCGCGAGCACAGAAAGCTCACGAGATCTCAGCTTCATGCCCATGCCGCCACGCTGCTATCACGAAAACTGTGGCGACTCCCTCGAATCCGAGCTAATGCGCGGCGGCGCGCTCCTTTGACGGTTCTGTGATCGGTTTGGTTCTGCAACTGCTCGCCGTAATGATCACTTCAAAAAGCAGTTTCCGTAGTGAAATAACGAGTGGTTGATCGTATGAATGCTAAATCCATGCTTGACGACGCTTATGGACCGTGGACGTGAAGAAGTGGGAGATGGTAGGGCGCCTAGACAGGCGGCGGGATGTCGCGCCCTTCGTGGCCACCACTACCAGCAATCCGGTATTTTATTTGAATAAAATAATG
>RWJN01000351.1:0-36751 GCA_004332605.1 Steccherinum ochraceum
TGTGCGGAAACGTTAGGATACCCCCGCTTGCAGCTCTTCGTTGAGCTGGAGGTGGTCCCTGCGGCTCCCCGTGCTATGCTCCTTCTCTCCCTTCCTCTCTCTCTCTCTCTCTCCACGCTCTCTCTGTCTCAAGCTCCATACTGTACATCTGCTCTGCCCCTACTACCGTCGCTCTTGGCACACAACACGCTCTCCTCTCACCCACCTGCTGCTCCCACCCGTGCTTGCTGCTCCCCCAAAACGCCCCCTTTGCTCCTCGCCCGCTCCTCGTTCCTTCCGCTCATTGCTCTCGAGTGGATGGATGGAGATGTTCTTAGATGTGTGGGTTCCTCCTTTCCGCCTACCCCCACGCGTACACTGTCGCGGCACACCACCCCCAAAAGCGCCTCCTTTTTCGTTTCGTTGAGCGCGTTTTTCTTCCTTTGTGTTGTTGCTGTGCTGCTGCTGCTCTCTGTGCGTGCGTCGATATACCACCATGCCATGTGCGGACTTTCGGGCTTCTTATATTGGTTGTTGTTGAAACGTGTTTATCAACTTGCCTTTCGTCGTCAATTATGCGCCTCCTCGCCTCCTTCTCTTCCTGCTTTTCTTTTTCTCTTTCTTTCTTTACTTTTTGAAATTCAAATGTTATCTTAAAGAACCTTCCTCACCCCCTCTTCTCCCTCTCCTCCTCCCCTCACCCGATTCCCCCAAATACAATTTGTGTTGAGCTCTTTTCGCTCTTCCCATACACTACACTCATTTGGTCGTTCGTTGGCTGCTGACCCACATCACATACTTACGCACTCACCTTCGTTTTGCACGTACACTCACTCACTCACTCCCCGCGCACCTACTCTTCGTCTCTGTCTGTCTCTCCGTCCTTCCTCCCGTTTCTCCCCCGACTCTGAGGAGGGGGGACGGACGTTTATACCGGTACGATAAGTTCTTCCCTTTTGTGCTTTTTTATTCCCTTCTTTCTGTTCCAAGTCTAAGGAGGCGGAAAGAAAAACCCTTGTGTTGGTGTTCGATGTGTTCTCGTGTTTTGGTGTTCTCTCTCCTTGCCCTCGTATAAGATAGTGCTCTAGCTAGGTACTTCGGCCTTCTCCACCCTCGTACCTAGTAATCGGTCTTTGCTGTGTATTACCTCCCCCAGTACTACGCCCTCCCTCTCTCGGTCTCGGTTTCGGTCTCACTATCTCAATCTCCATCATACCAATGTAATCTCTCACATACATCTGTCTGTCTTTTGACTCTTGAAGCTTGAGTTTGCGAACGAGTGTGAACGCCGTGTAAATTGGGTCGCGTATACGCGCCACCGACTACCGTGGTGCTCAAAATGCATTCGCCCGACTCGGGACGCGTCTCCTCTCTGCATAATGCAGCCACGTCCCGACCACGACCACAATACAGCAGGCCTCACGCCAACCCATCTTCTCGCTGTCCTCCTCCCCCTCCTTCTCCTCTACTTCACATTCCGATTCCTTGACCTCACACCAGGCCTCCTCACGCCCTCCGTCATCCGCGACATCATCTTCGGTCGACCACGCTCACGCTCACGTTCACCCAACCTCTCTTCAACCTCCAACAGCAACTCCTCTAACCCCACCACCAACTCGATTCCGCCCTACTTCTCCCTCCACCGCGCCATCGCATCCTACGATGCCTACCCCGCCCTCGCCCTCGCCGAACACGCCGCCATGCAGCGCTCCTACGCCCGACTCACGTACGCGCACAGGCGGACCGGGTACGCGCTGGGGTATACGCGGAAGTTGGAGGGCTTGAGGAGGGCGGAGGAGGTCAATGCGGGGGTGTTGAGGGCGGTGGCGGGGTTGGCTAGGGTGCAGTTTGCTTGGGGTGAGGGAGGGGATGGTGAGGGGGGTGAGAGGGGTGAGGGAGGGATGGGGCTGTGGGCGATGATGAAGTGGGTGATGTGGAGGGAGGAGGATGTGAGGCCGGATGTGGGGAGGGTGAGGGAGGCGATGAAGCATTTTGTGAGGGATTGGAGTGAGGAGGGGAAGGAGGAACGGGGGAAGATCTTTGAGCCGATTTTGCGGGTTATGAGGCAAAGTGAGGAGGAGGGCAGAAAGGGAGAGAAAGTGCTCGTGCCGGGGAGCGGGTTGGGGAGGTTGGCTTGGGAGGTTGCTGAGCTTGGTGAGTGCAGTCTCTGCTTTTACGGTTCGATGAGATAATGACCTGTGCTGTAACAGGATACGATACCACAGCGATTGAGCTATCCTACTTCATGACATTGGCTTTCCGGTTCCTGTTATCTCCACAAACGACGCAAACACCAAATCAGCACACCGTCCATCCGTACGCGTACTGGTTCTCCCACTCGCGGTCCTCCACGAACACCCTTCGCGGCATATCCTTCCCAGACGTCGTCCCCCGCCTCCAAAACAACTTCCATCTCATAGAAGGAGACTTCCTGACACATAACCCGTCACAAAACGCGTCGTACGACTACGTCGTCACGCTTTTCTTCATCGACACCTCCACGAACATCATATCCACCCTTGAACACATCTACGCGTTGTTGAAGCCGGGAGGGACGTGGATCAACCTAGGCCCGTTGCTGTGGACGGGAGGGGCGCAGGCGAGGATGGAGTTGAGTTTGGAAGAGGTGCTCGAGTTGGCGGAGACGGTTGAGTTCAGGATGGCGGGTGAGGAGGACGAGGTGAGGAGGCGGAGGACGGTGGAGTGCGAGTACACGGCGGATCGGACGGCGATGATGAAGTGGCTGTATCAGGCTGAGTTTTGGGTGGCTACGAAGCCTGCATAATTGTGGATGTTGGTGATATTCAGTATCGAGGCTGGAGCAGCAACTTGAAAGTCGCCGAAGACAAAGAGAATCAGAATGGGCGCCTACACGCACGCGCTGCAACGAGACGCGTCGATGTCGCGGTCGCAACAGCCGAAGCAGCGGTCGTACGCACGCGACGTTCTTCGCTCTGCTCCCACCACCATGAGAGAGTCCAAAACCTAATACACCGTCGTCGTTGCCTTTGCCTATTGACCTCCTCGCTCTTCCCTCATTCTCGCTATCAATCTTTCATCAAGCTCCCAACTTGCCTCATTGCTGCTCGCGACACGCCGCTTTCGTCCCATTCAAGCACACATGTCTTCCCCGCACAATCCCCAGGGCGACGAACCAGCTCTCTCGCCTCTGGGCCTATCGCACCTCGGTCCTTCGCCCCTACCCAACTTCACTCCGATCAACATCGGTGCGCCCTTACCTCGACGCGCTCTCAAGCCCGTGCCACTCCCCGACGTGCCACCCAACGTCGCCATGCCCGGCGACCATCTCGGCAAAGGCAAAGGCAAAGTCGAGGAAGCTCCGAGGCGCGATGAGTTTGCGTTTCACTCGGAGATTGACGTTGAGGAGGACGTGATGGGGAGGAGGAACCGGCCGAGACTGGATGCTGGGCCGGAAGGGCATAATCGTGAAGGATACCCTGCTAGGTTTTTCGGGAATGGAGAGCAGGGAAAGAGGCATGGTACGGAGCAGAGACGGACGAGGCGTTCTGTGGGGTCGAGGAAGTCGCTTGTGGCTGCTCACGACGAGGTGCTTCAGAGCATAACGTGTTCGCCGGAATTAGCACAGTACAGTTTTGAGGTGCGTATTTTCCTCGGATTTCTGTCTTGCTACGCGTCGATATCTCAGCAGTGGCTCTAAATGGTATTTGATTTGTAGGAACTTCGAGTGGAATGCTATGCCAAGTCATACATTGCTACGAGTGGCCCACCACCACCTGCCGATCCCGAGCGTGGTCAATTCATACCACCCGCTTTCACGCCGTTTGTCTCGCCGACGTCCCCACTGCTTTTGTCAAACGACACCTTGCGGGATGTTGCCATGTCCGACCAGGTATGTTTTGTTTCGCGTGATACGCCATCCTCTCTTCACTCAACTGACTTGACTTGTTTGATGATCAGTCCAGCTTTGTTTCCGCATTCACGTTCAATATGTCTCCATCCGCTCAGCACATCTGATCTCAATTCAGCTTGGATTGGTGTTTCTATACTTTCCTAACATGCTCTCCTCGTAATCGCGCTTTCATGTATACCTTTCATTCCAGGATGTTCATATTCCATTAGTACACACTATACCCTCCCAACTACCCTACCCTACCCTACACTACGCATGTATCCCCGGTGGAATAAACGTCTTCCAGTCGTCACATATCCCACTCCGCCTGATTTAATTCCAAGCTTTCTGCGCGAACAGTCCCAGCACAGCACTAGCCAGGACGGGAGTGTACGATTGGACGTCGGTCGTGGTGAAGTTCTTGGCTGTCTGGAGGCTGTTGAGGATGCTGAGGAGTTGGTCCTCGATGAAGTCGACGAAGACGAGGTCGATGGGGGTGTCGTCGGTTACGTTGGGTGCGTTGGAGCCGATGAAGTCGGGGGTTTCGAAGAAAGGCTGATCAGAGGGGTCAGCGAATGGGCTTGCGTCTAAATAGGCAAACGTACTAGGGGAGCGTGAACAACATCGTCACCGACGCCAGGGCAAGACTGTGAACGAAGGTCATGAGTATGGAAAAGCGAGGTGTGAGAGGGGAGAAGTCAACCCACATCCTTCGTGACATATCCCAAAGTCAAATTCTGCCCCGCCCTCCTCTCAAGCCCATCCCTCCGATCCATCTCCTCCAACCACTTCCTAAAGATCATATCCACATACCCCTTCTTATACAATTCCCTCTCCCTGCCCTCCAACAGCTCCTCCAGCGCCCGCTTGCGGTTCTCCGCGCCGGCGTTGTTGAGCGCGGGCAAGACCTGCTTCGCGACGCCTGCGGTGATGTTCGGGATGAAGAGGAAGGAGTCGGCGAAGGGCGAGGCGGTGAGCTGGTCGTTCTTGGTGAAGGCGCCGGCGTAGACGTCGAAGCGTTGGGAGCCGGAGTTGGTGATCATGATGTTGGGGATCGAGGCGCGGGTGTTGTTGATGGTGAGCGCGACGGGCATGGCTTCGGCTGCGTACAGAGAGAGGAGGGAGGAGTTGGAGGGGAAGGGAGAGCTGTTGGAAGAAGTCATGAGCGAAGGTGCGTGTTGTGAGCGGGAAGGAACTTACCGGTCGATGGTAAAGTCCTGAGGAGCAGTACCGAATTTGAAGTTGAGGTCAAACTTCTCAGCGAGCTGAAGGAGACCCTGAGTAATGGACTTCCCGCTGGAGGTGTCGAAAGAGGCGTTCCTGGTGCGAGTGTGGAACTACATCATGCTTTGAGCATCATAGTAATCACGACAGAACGAAGAACGAAGAACGTACTTCGTAAGTGACACGATTGGGGTCGAGGTACCGCCGAGAGAACGTGATGTTCTTCTTGCTGCCCTTCTTGTCGAGGTTTGCGCCTGTTCCAGAGCAGATCAGCGTCATGGTTCTTGAGCGAAGGAAACGCAAGCAAGACACTTACTCATCCAGCCGACGGTTTCCATGTACCTACCACTCTCGAGCGACATTGAGCGACCATCGAGTTGTACTGTGGCCAAGAATCAGAATACGGAAGTTGACGCGCGAGCCGGAATGAGCACATACCACAGTCACGAATGTGAGAGTGACCTCCGAGGATGAGGATGGGCGTCGTAGGGTGCACTTTACGGACGGCGTTGAAGACCAAGGGCCCTGTATGCATGACCTTTCAGGTAAGATACACCTTTATGGGTGCATGTAGAGACGTACAGTCATCTCTCTGAACGGGCATGTGACCCACGAGCAGGAAGAGATCGGGCTCTTCCTGAATGGCGTCGAAGAACTGCGTATATGCGGTCGTCAGCACGGAGCCCTGACTCTGGTAAGGTCAAAGTAGTTACGCACCCATTTCTCCTGGACCATGTCCGAGACCTTTTGCACGGTGGTGTTCTTGTCATTGTCCGTGAAGTCGAACAGGACACCGAGCGAAGTGACTTTTCGGCCCTTCCGGGTCTTGAATTTGGCGAAACGGCCTAGATAATGAAAATTAGCTGGTGTGTACTACATTTCATAGTGATAGCACGAGAACTCACTGCCGACGGGGACACTCTGGGGCTTGCCATGCTTGTCCGCCACAGTGATGTTCACGTTCGAGGACAAGTAGCGACCTTTCAGCTGAGGGGCAAAGTTTTGGAACCTGCAATGGTGCGGAAGTCGACCACGTTCAGTATCGGGGTCAATTATCGGATCTGTCGGCGAGACGTCACGTACATATCTAGCGTGTTGGCGTAGATGTACAGTTCATGGCTATCAGACCAGGCGTGCATATGCGATCAGCTTGTGGCGTAGCGAATGATCTTGCAAGGTATCCACGTACTTTCCGATAGACATAAGGTCGTAAGGGAGCTTGGCCAAGAACTTGTTTGACTGTGTGCAAGAAATGGGAGTGGTTACTACATACTGTGTGAATGACGCGCGACGGAAGTGACATACCTCATGTCCGTCGACGCCACCTGGGGGGAAGCCGTCTGACAGTCCGGTACCTGAATGAACAAGGACTTTGTTATCCCGGGGCTGGAGAAGACGAGTGGAGCATCATGTCACGAACCGTCGTGAAGATCTCCGGAATCAACTAACAAGAGGTCGACGTCCTTCTCCTGCAAATTCGAGTTCTGTGTCAACGGGGAGGCCGCCGAATGGCACGAACAACGCGTACCAAAGCAAGCTGCTTCATGTGAGAAACGAACGACGCGAAATCACCAAGGTCACCGCTGTAAAACGCGTCAGTAAGTTGAACAATGGTGCAGTAGCTTCAGTCAACGTGCATACCTGTAGTTGGGCTCCGGGAACGAAGTCTTCTGATGTCCTAATAACCAACCATGGCTGTCTGTGGTGTGGATGATGTTGAGGTCCCCCCACTCAAGAGCTCTAGTGGGTGGGGTCAACGCAGTGACAGGGAAAGCACGTTTCTCATGAGAGTGGTCGTGAGCGTGATCACCGCAACCCTGTACCAGCGCCGCAAAGAAGGGCAGGAGGGAGACGAGCGCGAGCAACTGCATCGTCGCTGCAAGAGAAAGAGCAGGTCGTCAAGACGCGAGGACGGCGCACAGAATCATCCTGCGCTCGAACTTGAGCCGCCTTATGTACATTTCGAAGCTTCCTGGCTTCTCCGATATCATTCGAGGAGATGTCATGTATGCGAAGTGATGCGGGGACAGACAACGTGCCGCCGTCTGATAGTTGCATATGGCTCACAGTGAGCAGACGCCTACACAATACAGCGAAATCAGCGACGGTCTCGGCACGGAAGGGTTGTGCCTACTCTGTACCGTGTACGCACCGCACGGCTAGCTCGACGTGAACGTACGAACGTGTATCGTTTGTGGGCGCTGCTCAGAATATGCTCAACAACAACGCCGCTTTGCAAAATGCATGAACGATGGGGTCTCGGCTGCATTTGCAGGACAGCTGCGGCCAGAAATAGCACAACGATGCACATGATTCGCAGGTCCAGGGCCAATGGGATGTCCGAAAGGAAGGAATAGGAAAGACTTTTGAGACCTCGCGTCGTCGGATTGTACTCACGCCCGGTGCAGGCCTTCGGCGAAACTATATTGCAGGAATGAAATCGGACATGCAAGACGTCGAGAATTGGCAGCGGCGAGCTATGGGAGTTCAAGACCGCTCTTTAAGCGTATGTCGCACCATGTTTCCGCCTTCGAGCTGTACACCGGAGCATCATGAGGCGACATTGCATGAGACGACATTGACAGAGTGAGATCGCAAGATCTACGGTGGTCTAAACGGGAGAGGCGAAAATAGTCATCCTGGAAGTTCATGCGATGAAACGGGAGAATACCGAGAAGACAGAACATGAACATCCTATAATTACAACGCCACGCTACAACTGTCCTATTCGCTGCTGCATCTTCTCTTTCACTGTTTGGTATGCGTTTAGCAAGGTTTGTTCGTTGATGACGATCTCGGTCGTGTCTGCCTTTGGTCTGCTGACCCGCGATGCAATGGCCGTTGCGTCGGTTTCTACGATGACTCTGCGAAAGACGACATGTCAGTTCTCAGCATGTTAAAGGAACGCGGATATAAGGAGGTATGATGTACAACATTCCGTGTGTTGCGGCCCAACGTATATTGGAGATGTAGTCCGAGTTCGCACCAGCACAAGGAAGCACGCGACCTCCGACAGAACGACCAACGAGCACAAGCGAGAACAGGCCAGATGCAGAAGAAATTTGGTATGGTGATGGCAGAAAGAGTGGAAAGGAAGGTAGCAAATGACAGACAACAGGAATCACTTACCCATCGTCGATCGTCTCGTCCAAACATAATAGCACAAGATCCAGGTTCTCCAACACTGATCGCTTCTCCAGCTGATTGCGAAGAAGCATGCCTACAGCCTCCACAAACGACGACAGCGCAGAGAGTAGCATGAGCTCGTTCTCATTCGTGTCGCCAATGATATAGCAGATGAGGTCCAATGAGTGCTTGTAAACGGCAAGGTAGCCGTCATACAGAGTGATATCACCTACGCGTATACCGCTAAAAGTCAATAAGTCGTTCCAAGCTACCATGATCTGTGTTACGCACCTCCCGCTTTCTTTGTCTTCTGGAACAGTCCCTTCTCAAATGCTCTCTGCTCCTTGAACGTGGTCAGCTTCTTCGAGCTGGGACTCGGGTCGCCTGGCGGGTGGTAGTACTTGGCAAGAACGCGGTGACCATCGGTGTCGATAATAATAAACGCAGAAATCGTGTAGAGCGAGAGGTTCATGATGATTCGGAATGGGATAAGGGGGGTGTTGGCTGACGAGGAAGAGTGCTCAAGTGGAAGACACCGCGACGTGGAATAATGGAGTATCCGGGGGGCGACTGCCTAATTGGACTGCCTGGGACCCTCTGATACCCCTTGTCTTTCAGCCTGTGCTGAAAGTTTGCGGTGCTCTTCACACATCACATCCATCCCAACTGCCTCCAAGGTATTGTCGAGCTCAGCCCGTTGCTTTCCTGTCATTACCCACACCGTCTTGCAGCCCAAGACATCCATGGCTCGTTTCAAGCTCGTCTTCTTCTCACCTGTCAAGTCCACACCGGCGATTCTCAGCCACCTGTTCGCAAAGTACCCGCAGAATCTGGGCAGAATTGGAGAATACGAGCAGTGCGCTTTCATGGCACCTGGGACAGGTCAATTCAGACCTTCTGCGAATGCAAATCCTGTGATTGGGACGAAGGGCCAGCTCGAGTATGTGGAGGAACACCGCGTGGAGGTGGTGGTCCATGACGAAGAGAACAATGAGCAGATACGGTCTGTCATTGCAGAACTGAAGAAGGTACGCATACCTGTTCGTAGCGCATTGACGCACGCTCATGTACTTCCTAGGCACATCCATACGAAGAAGTCGCTTACGATGTATACCGTTTGGAAGAATTTTAACTTTCCTCGATGACATGAAAGACGTGCTATTGGTCCGCTCATTTCTATATGACCGGGCTGCAGCTGCGTGTACGTGGAGAACTACACAGCATTCGTCTTTACCAGTCCTTCCAACAGCACAACGCCTGCCCTCACACCATCGATAATCCGAACCTCTCGTCCATGCCGTTGAGCCCCCACCCTTATCGCGTCTTCCATCCCGCTCATTCCAGCACATCCCAGGATAATTGCTCTGGCGCCTTGCCCAACGAGATCCGCACTAGCATCTGCGATTCTCCGGTCCACCACCTCCCTCTCTGTCAAGTGTAGCTGCGCAGCGGTCAAACCCGTGCTCCGAACGCCCACAAACCCAGCAACGTTGATTTCATCTGTTGCTGGTGATGTTGTCGCGTTGTCCACATCCCTCCCACTGAAGAACTCTTTTGCACCGTTTTCCAGCACTGCTTCCCAGTATTGTCCGGTCGTGACGATCCCGAAGGGCATCGCCAAAGCTCGTGCGTGGAGCAGGGCAGCCTCGAATATGTTCAGCACAGGTGCTGTCGTCCGGGACCGCAGTAGAGGTGTTAACGGATGCGAGGAGAAGCATGCGACAAGGTATCCCGAGTACCGAATTTTGACGTCGGTTGATTCGGATGATCGCGCGTCCTTCAGGATGGATTGGAGCGCGGAGAACGTTACGGAGGTTGAGAGGGCGGACGTTCTGGCGTCGTCTATCGATGGAGGAGCATCTGACGGCGCTGTGAAGAAATGCAAGGACAAATTTGCAGATGCCAGATCGGCGAGCAGAGGTTTTAGACCCTCCGTCATGGACTGAGTGGAGTTAGGATTCACGATGAGGATATTCATATCCGCTGCACGGTTGACTGATCTGCGTTTCGGGGAGTAAGTCGTGGTCAATTTTTCGCGATTTTACACCGTACTTACAAGAGGTCAATAGTTAATGATCAATTCGTAGATGGTGAAAGTTCACAGAAAGCGGAGAGCACGGAAGGATAATTCGATCTCGGACGACTCCGAAACAGTTGCTGCCTACCGCAGCCAGACAGCACACGTCCTCCATGAGGCTCACTGCTTATCAACTCGCCATCTTTTGCTGCGATTTGACTGCAAGTCCTGTCTGTAGCCTCGTGTGTGAGCATTTCCGCTGCTGTGTTACAAAACATGCAACTTACTTTCCGTCCTGGTAGTGCTGTGGCTTGGAAATGTACATTTGCAAGATACAGGATATTCTTGTTCGGTCGATCCACTGCGGTCAGTGTTGAAAATGCAATGTTTGCTCGTACTGGCCGCAGAATGTTGATATACAGATCTATGTTCAGACGATGAACAATTGTTGTGTCTTCTGCCCCCGACTTCACATCTGAAAGTCGGGACAGAAACTCACTCGTCGTCTTGGGATCAATCGTTGTCATGTTTATCAAGCCGTAGGCGTCGACCCAGCTGGCCTACCATATCCCGTCTCGCGAGAACGCCCAGGTGATATGCCAAAGGGTGGAAGACAATAGACAAGGCGATCTTGTACTCCGTACCCGGCAGCCTGACGATTGGGTCCGCCTCGGAGTATTCCGCCTGGGTACAAGAACAAGATCGCCATCTACGCACACGATCACGAGGCGGCAACCGCGTTGTAATTTCGACATGGTGCCCTGGTCGCCCCATTGCCTGCAGTTATTGTGTCCTGTCAGATCCGCCACCTGCGTGGATGACGACAGGCTCTCAATGCAGGTCAAGCTGGGACCCACAAGTGTTTTTATAGTACGCGGTGCGCCCTGTCTGGTAATCCCCACGACATTCACGACCTCCCTCTCCGCTTCCCTTCACCCACCCATCGTCGTAGATCGACGACACTGGGACGATACTGGCTATCACTTGTCTGACCTTGGCTCGTGTTCCGTCTCCCATCATGACAATCCAGTACGACTCGAACGCCACACTGGAATTCCGCCCCGTCCCACTGCAACTTTTCGAGTCCGGTGCTATTCCATGTCCATCGCCCCTCATCCCCTTGCAACGCACCTCCGAACCATCGGGAGATCCCATCCATGATAAACTCGATGAATCCCGGGACCGGTCGCGCGAATTTCCCAACTATAGTAACTTCACACCCGACAGCCTTGCATCGCCCCGCCTCCACGCGAGCCCTAATAGGAAATGCTATGCGTACGTCACTTCTCTTGGAACACACAGGATTATTGCCTGTCCTTCTTAAAGTGGTCTCTCCGAACCACCTTCTTGCCTTCGACATACCATGTAGCTGCCTTCATCCACCTCTCTTCTTACCCGACGTTTCTCATGTCGTTTGGCGCCAACGCTTACCCGTCTAAACCTCCCCCTTATAGCCCGCCCACCCCGTCAGGTACACCACGCGTCTCTTCCGCCTCGCCAGCCTCCGCTGAAGACGCGCGAGATCATGATCAAACGGGGTCTTATGTCGAACAACAAACCACCACGATGGACCCGAGGATGGAACGCAACCTGGATCTGCCATATAACTCCATCCCCCTCCTCGCACCGGTCCCCAAAGCTCCTTCACGCCACCCAGCTCTGGGAACGGCGGAGGGCGGATTGCTGCTGAACGTTGCCCATGTCCCAGAGCCGACGATCCATTTGTTGCAACAGATGGCACGCGACGAGGAGCGGAGCTGGGGGGACGAGACAAGTTACCTTTATTCGCTTGACCCGCCACAATCCAGATACTCCGCAAGGCTTCGTGGTGTAGCGCCTCCCCCCTTGCCACTCTCAGCTTCTTCATCCAACTACCCCTTTACCCCTTCCAACCACGAACGATCTCCATCCCCTCTCGCTCCCGCGAACCGCGTCGGTGCCACTGACGCGACGAGCGCCGAGGAAATGAACGAAGAACCGCCCATAGAAGACACAGTGGCGTCTATGCTGCCCCCACTCTCTGCTATAGACGCCACAGTAGCCAATCCATTTGTGGCGCTCCCAGCACAAGTTGTTTCGCCAGTACAACTTCAAGACCGCACCTCAGTGCTCAATGCAGCCGTACGGCGCATTATTTCCCCGCCTAGCTACAGCCCGGCATACCCGCCACCTCTGGCACGCCGACGCCCTCTCGAACTCACGCCTCAAGTATCGGAGCATTCTTATGTGGCGCATGGATTGGGCCTGGTGGAAGAAGGATACTATGGGGCGGATATGAGGTATGGGAGCGTACCTGTCGCCGGTCCCAGCACGTACAGGACGTCACCAGTTGACTCTGTCGACACCATGGCACTCCTCAGAGCACCTACTAGACAGCAAGCCCAGCTCCCCTCGGAGTCTGAAGATTCAGAAAGATTGCGGCTCTCACACATGCAGGCGACCGCGGAGAGATGCTATCAGGGCGTGGAGAATATCAGACTGGTGAGTCCCTGATTAGACTTGTTGGCTTTTGAAGGGGGTTGCAAGCGGTCTTATTTATGCTTCGGTGTGTAGGCTATGGGTGTGTCTCAGCGTCATACGATAGAGGTGGATGCGTTGTGCATTTCGTTGCGAAACGTTTTGCATCGCATCCGTGAGGCTCTCCCTGGTGTGCCCCTCGAGCTTAAAGGCGAACTCCTTGGCGAGGAGCTCGGTCGCCAGTGGTGGCAGAAGCACGATCGTGTCACGGATTCTCTTCTCAAGTCAGCCCCCTTCCCCGCATGTGATAACGGCCTGTAATCGGATACTGACTTTCGCATTAGACACCTCTGCTATTTCGACCTCTTGGAACAGCAGGTTGGATGCCGCACTCCGCGTTTACACAAAGTGGATTCTCACCTAGAGAAGCTATGGGCATACGTTGCGAAGTTTGAGGACTTGGTTGGGAGGCTGGAGGTGCGTTGCAACAGATGCTCTCTCACTGTTCTTACTGAGAAATGGATGTGCAAAGCATTATCAAGACCGGCTGCCTCGCCTGCAGCTCAAGTTGCAGTACGCTGCTATGCACCGGGCGGCGAATGAGGAGCTATCTGCCGAACGTCAACGCCGTCACGAGTGGAGGACTCAGTGGAACCATGAACGACAGCAGCGCAAAGACCTCAGAGACGAGATACGGAGGATGCGAGGCACGTCGCGACCCACGCGACGATAGCAGTGGCCTGTCATGTCACATTTGCATTGGACACGGACAGATTCACAGCAACTTTTCCTTCTTCTCACGCATCTTCTAAGGCTTCTGGGATCTCAGGATACACTTCTATTCGTATCGCTATTCATCGGGCTAGTGCAGCGTTTCGTTTTCTCCCTGTTGTTGTAATGATTGTCATGACTCAAGCTGGTTCACGACCTTTGCTTTTCACGTTCCACTTGGCCTGTTCCCTGTTCTACTCTGCATTGTACCTCAGTGTACATTGCACGTAGAGACAGAGTAGAGGTCAAGTATGTTGTAGATTGTTAGATTTGCAGCTGTAGATCACGACTTTCCATTGGTTCTGTTCATAGATACCCTGATACCCTGAACCTTTGTAAATGGATGATCTTCGAGCTGCATGTAGCATTTCTAAAAGTATCGACCCGATGCCACGAGCTGTCCAAGATGGCGATGATGTCGACGAGCAGATGCTTTCATCACAGTCACTGAATCACAGACCAACCCTCATGTTCACCGACACGAATGATCGGAAATCGGCCCCGACGCGCGCTCAAAACTGGATCAGCCTGCCCTAAACCTCCGCCCTATATAAACCTCTCCCGGCCCATTGTTGTTTCCTCAGAACATACTCAGCTAGGATCTATTTTATAGTTTCTAACTCGAGTCTCGCATGTTTACACATGCCACATCCTTCATATCCAGTCGCTGACATCCGCACTCGCCCGTTCGACAGAGAACATGGCCTTGCTTTTGTGCAGGTCTCGAGGACGTTTGGTTTTTCGTCGTGCGGAGCTGCCTGCAGCGACGTCATTCGATTAACCAGCGGGCAGAGTGTTCGTCTGATGGATACTCTTCTCTGCAAGAGCTTTTTTGGATACTTCTCACTTGTTGTCGTAGTACTTTGTTTTGCAATCAATTATGATGTTCCTTGCCTCTATGGTTTTTGGTGTGATCATCTCTCTATTGGTCGAGCTTCGCAAGTTAGGGTGAGTACACATGTCGGTGGTGCTCGTGTTCTTGCCATTGCGATTTGAGACTGAATCAAACTTTCGTGCAAATGTCGACATAGCTGAATGACCTCGCAGTGATCTGAACGTCGAAAAAATTGTTGTTCTCGTTGTACTCATGAAGTCAACATTCATCGTGCAACTGTCAAGAAGCTTCGAATGGCACGAGGTTCTAAATGATTCTAATGATACATGTAAATGTCAAATTCGGTATCCTGCGAGTGCTCAGCACACTGTACAGGTTTTGCTGCAGGTCGGCGCCGCTCTTGCTCATGATACAAGCCGACTGTCCGAACAACGTCAGCATGGGGCACTGAAAGCGCGAAGACTGCGCGAAGAGCCTTGGAAAAGCTAACCTTGGTACTTCTCGTTACGGGTCTTTCGGTGTCTGCTGTCCAATCTTCATCCGGGCGATTTGACCTTCCGCATCCTGAATCTCGACTTCTATGTCTGCCGCCGAGTCCACGACCTGATCCTCGTCTTCGCCTTTCACTTCTGCCAGGTTCATCACTTCCACCATCCACTTCGCTCCTTCGTCCCACCCGACGTTCTCCGCTTCTCCCAGCGGCGATCTGCCCGCAGCATTCTTGATATCCAACAAGTCAACGCCGGGTCCAGCCTTGAATTGAACCAGTTTCTGAACGATGGACAGATGGGAGTTCAATGCAGCCCAATGTAACGGCGTCGATTTGGCGTCGTTCTGCGCTGAGAGTAGGGAAGGTGGGACCACGGACAGCAGATAATCCAGGGCATCTATAAAATGCCTTTCAGGAATCAGGGACAGGATAGGGCTTGATAGTAGATAAAAATACATACATGCATGCCCGTTGGCTGCCACCATATGAAGGACGCAGTTTCCAGTGTCGTCGTGAATGTCGTTGACTGGTTCAGAGCCAAACTTGTTCACGAACACTTGGATATCTTCCAGATCGCCGTAACGGCACGAAAGCAGTAGCTCTTCCTTGTCTTCTTGTGTGGGTTTCGCGGGAGACATAGTAGAAAGCGCGAAAGATGAAGCCTATGCGCAGATGAGAGGAATACCAGCACGTTCAGTAGTTGCAGACCAGACGGATGAGGAGGCGAAGATGCAGAAATTTAAAGTGAGTACTGAGCGATGGCGCCGAAGATAATTTCCAGATCAGCATCGGTGACTGTCTGGCGCCCGCGTAAATTTAGGCCCAGGACCAGTGCAGCAACGATGCGCGCGTCCACATCCTTCCGATTCCATTCTTTGCGGTGGCCGAGCTATGAAATACGTGGCTTTGTACTTTCTCGCTCGTTGAAACACCTCCAGCGACCGCCGCACAGGTTCAATTGCATCTACGAGACGTTTTGCGCGTCGGGAGCTGGATCTGCGGCGCGGCGCTACGAAAAAGATGTCTAGAAAGCCGGTGGACGCATCAGTAGGCATTTCGGGGATTCTGGGATCCCTCAAACCCCAGATCTCGTTTTGTATGGAACTAGAATTGATGAGCTCAGAAATGAAGGTGCGTATCGGGCCGAGAGTAATCAGAGGTTGGCTTACATCTCTGGTATATCTCCGGCACCTGCAGGCAACAACATCGAAGCCAGCTGGTCCCGCCGGATTACTTTCTTTGCACCAAAAATTCGTGGCTTTGTACTGCAGAGATGTGCTGCAAGAACGACTGGGTGCTGGATCCTGGAGAGCTGTTGGCAAAGGGTCGCCATTGGCGACCCTTTTCGTTTCAATCTTTTTCGTCTCCAGACGAGGCACCGGGCCAAGGTGCATCAAAGTACCACCAGACGCTTCCGAAACCGAGTGCTCCATGTGGTTCCGTCTTGATGTCCTGTGATGCCTGATGTGCGGTCCAGGTTCTCCATCATCATCCATTTGACTTTCCAGCTCACTTGGTTCTATATAGTGCCAGATGGTGCCGTGCACCCTTCCCTTTTCGCCCGGTCGTCGCGTTCATCTGGGGAGCCCCTTGACCTTTCACTTTCTTCGACATGGCGCACACCTCCGCTGCAACTTTCCTTGTGTGGTCCATTCTGGGCCTTGGTGTACGTCTCAGAAATTCTTCGCGATATGCTTGCGCTGACATCCACGATCTAGTTTTGGACATTTCTCGTTTTTCATCTCTGGAACTTCGACCGATTCAAATGCTTGAGGTAAATAACTGCGATCATGCCTTTGTGGCGAGGGGATGCTGAAGTCAGTCGTAGATGGAATAGCGGTCCTTACTCTGGCGCATTCAAGCGCATTATGACTGTGAGTGGTGCAAGGCTTGCATCGAGTTTACCAAGCTGATACTGTCGGTTCAGTACACTTACATCGTATCTATACCGCTAATAGTGGTATATGCGATTGGGTTTGCTATTATCAAGTACAAGATGGGGTACAGTTTCATTCCAGGCCATGGCAGTATGTACCGGTGCACTCTATCTCAACGCAGAAGCCTCACCTCGGCAATTCCCTAGTCATCCCTACACCGTGGCAATTGTGGCCCAAACACTACCAGAATGCGATCTTCCCTCTCCAGCTCACGTTGTCCATCGGCTGGAGTCTGGAATTGTACGCCTCTGCTTCCTATTGCACCCGATTATCTATTGAATGTGTCGACTTCGCAGGGTTTCTCACTTGGAAGGCACGTTCAATTACACCACGCTGCACTGTTGGCTCATCTGAGCCCCCACCTGCCCACAGAACTCTGTTTCTGGCTCTTCCTCATCAATTCGGGCTCAGTTCAGCAGGACTGGTTCCGCAGTTTGTACTTCAAAGTATGGGCCATTGGCTCATGCGCTGCAGTCATATACATGCCGCTCGTTACTATCTTTACTCGTCACGATCCTAACAAAGTGAGTCCTTTCGACATGTCTTGATACCCTCAGACACTGACTCGAGCGGCAGTGCGAGGCTTTCTCGTTCTTGGCTGGTAGCCTAGGTGGTCTAACGTTGACGCTATGGTTCATGCCGGTTCTGTACGTCTCACGAGCTGCGGGACGCGTACTTCTGAGATCTGACACAATTCTTTGGCACAGGTGGACATTCCCCGTCTTTCTTATCGAACTTGGTAAGCTGATCCATGCGCCACATCCCGTTTCACGGCTTCGCTGACTTCTCTGATAGCGGAAGGAAGGTGTCGACATGAGCACGATCGTCCGGCTGACTACATTCTACGAGCTGAACGTCAGTTTCCT
The DNA here is from genome assembly GCA_004332605.1 of Steccherinum ochraceum. Lineage (NCBI taxonomy): Eukaryota > Fungi > Basidiomycota > Agaricomycetes > Polyporales > Steccherinaceae > Steccherinum > Steccherinum ochraceum. The sequence goes on from RWJN01000351.1 coordinate 17,574, forward strand.
CCCCGCGCTCCCTTTGCCACTGATCCGCTCACTCTTGGTTTCAGGCCATCCGCGTGGTCTTCCGACTTCTGTTTGTTGTGCCGCTGCTGATTCTGGGTGTTGATGGTGCGAGACCTCACCAACACGTCAACGAGAGCGGGTAAGGATTTCGTATTCTGGCACATCGATAATCCCACTGACACTTTTCGGCGCCTTCTACAGCTTTTGGACGGAACTACTCACGATCATTGGTGGCATTGGTTGCGTGGTATCGTCTGGCATCACTCTGGTGGTAAGTCAAATGTCAAGCCGTAATTCCGCTGCGTAGCTTGAACGGTCCCTTGCAGATCTTCTTCCCTCGCAATAGGCAGAGCGAAATCACTGCAAAGCATGCCTCTAAGAACGACCGGTCTGCGCACATGCGTACATTTCAGACGACTCAAATGTCCGACCGAGATTCCGAGTACGGCCAGTCGCAAGCATACCCTCCAAAGAGCGTTGGCATCACGACTATGGACACTTATCGGGACGCGGGTGATGCGAGTCTCAGTATCTTTGGTGGACGCGATTCGCCTACACAGCATATCAGCCCTACTGAACTCGGGTCTGGTCATGGTCTACTTAGAGGCGCAAGTTTCAAGTCGGACGTGGAGGAGATAGATAACAGTACCGGCAAAGCGATCATCTCGTTTGCGCCAAATCGGCGAGTCGACGGTGGCAAGACTGTGGAGGGCGGCGTCACCATCTTCAAACTCACTGAGGAAAACAAGCGAAGGCACGACCGACGGACATTGAATCCCAACGTCCATCCTCTCGTGCACAATTTCACATCACCTATAGGTACGCCTCCTGTTGATATGATGACGCAGTTGAGATTGTCTTGCCGGAGCTAACATGATTGATTTTTTCTTTTGCGCAGACTTGGTTTCGGGCCCACAACCTGTCATCACGCCACGAGGTCCACGCGTCCGCCGATGACGAGTGGACTGAACGCGTTTTGTACCGCCTTTGCGCGGCCTATTCTCGTCCACGGTGGTTTGACTCAGAGATTCAAGAACAAAGTGACGACGCGCTATACACGAGCTGTATCCTCTTGCATGACTGACTATGACCAGTGACCACACATACCACTCCGCACTATCGCTTACTGTTTCTTCTTTACCTTACACAGTATATTATTGCATACAATCGCACCTTCATTTTTGGCCCTATTTATTCCATACCTACTTTTTGTTGTTGTAGCTTTGACATCCTGGCTGCTGCGTTCCCCGGAGATGCCACTTATCGTTCGTTTTTGTATTCACTTGTGCGTCATGAGTGTGTGCTCGGTCATGGAAATTCATTGTACACCCCAGTCACTTGCTTGCCATGTCTGTCCGATTCTATCCCATGTAGTCGGGAGCGTTATGTGCGATCATCGAAGATGTTTGATTCTGAAGGTAATACTGCTCCGAGGGCCACTAGAAGACTGCACACCCCTGGTCTACCAGGGTTGATTACTGCGCTTTCCCAGGAATACGCGAAGCCGCGAACTGCGAACATCGCGTTCACCGTTCATCGACCAAGACTCCAGGACTTCAAGAGCGTAAGATAATGTATTCATGTGCTACAAGCCAAGCAGAAGTACATTGATAGAAATCCTCCCTTATATATGCTGTTAATTATACTCACTACGTTATTGGGTCACTGCTTCAACTGTCGCCAAGTTTCACTACTTCGCCTCCGCGGTGACACCGCATTCCTTGCATCTCCTCACGTCTGCGTTCGACATCCAATTCTGGATGAGGGGCTTAAGCTGAGTGCCAAGATCGGTGACATGGAAGGCATCCTCGCGAATGACAGTGGGCTTCGAGTGAGCAGATGACTTGCAATACCAGCGGAGACGATCTAATGGACACGACGTCATGCCAAGGTTGAGACGCAAGTTGCTCCGACATACCTGTAGCATCCTCTGGCCGTACACGCTCTACGACCAGGCCGATCGTGTTGGCGAAGCGGACTGGGTTGTGTGGCGTGTTTGCTAGCACGATGTTACAGATCAATCTACCAGCTGCTTCCAAAATTTATATCTGGACTGACCTGGCAAAAGGAACATCTCGCCCTCTTCGATATGAATATCCCTGAACTCATCGCCGTCTACCACTCTTAGGAGCATCCCGCCTTTGTGCTGATAAAACCATTCCTGAGACACGGCATATAAGCAACACCGATCGCAACGCCAGCGTACGTGGTGAACATACCTCAGTTTCGTTGACATGATAGTCGTTGCGCTCGTTCGGACCTCCGACGACCATGATAACATAGTCCTTGCCTGAGTATAGGCAAAAGTTATTGACCGGTGGTTGAAGGAGCTTCGAATTCTCCGACAGCCATTTGGGGAAGTTGATAGGAGGTGCAAGAGGCATGGCGAGGAGATGAAAGGTCCAGTCGAGACTGTGTCTGTGAAAAAGAACGTCGAAGATCAGAGAATGAAGTCAAGGTGGTATTGCATACCAGAGACGAGATAAATACCGCTTGCTAAGCCGAGTCTCGTGGAGGCGTGTCTCGAGTCAAAAATAGTCCCGTTGCAGCGGTAATCTCGTCCCGGTGTTGCCAATGCCACTGGAAGATCCCATCGCCGGATGTGCTGCGAACCGTCACGACGCCCTTCGGAGGCTTGGGGAACATCTGTGTATACGGTGCAAACTTCGGATGATGCAGTCATCGCGCGATTCTCGTGAGCGCGCGGATTACTTCGGATCAGCGGGGTTCTGAACTTCTTCAGCGTCTGTTGACAACTCAGTATTTAGACGTGAGTTATTGTACCAAAACCATCATTTATGATTTCTTAGCATCGTCGGCGTTCTCGGACTTTCTTGGGACTCAACTTCATCATCGCACCGTCAGTATCGAGACTCGGGAGAAGTGTCAATAGCAATAATATTCAAACTACTTCGCCTTTCGCAGCGTTATTGAACTCTGTCTGGTGAGTCATTCCACCTTCATAGGACGCTGCTGGACTAAGCTTTCCTTGTAAGTCTACAGCTCACTGCGTTGCCAGTCCACCGCATCTCTGGGCTGTCAAAGGCGGCGGTTTGTTGACAGCTCCAAGAGTGACATCGCTTGTGTCAAGCCTATCCTGAACGGTGGACTCGCGGCAACGCAAGAATCTTTACTTGGTCGTGATGCACCCCAAGCAGTGATCAGGCTGGAATCAACGCACAAGCTGTGGCGACCCCGTGTACTTCTACCTTCAAGGTCGCTGGTAGGGTTCCGGACTCAAGCATGACATGAGGTAGCTGCCATGGCTGGGTTACCACACGCAGGTGCTCTCCGAGACAGATGAGATGTGTTCATCCTGACAGGCGTGAGCAAGGTCTGTAGAACACCAAGAAGTGTTATAATCCAGACAGCGAGCGCTGCTCGACCTGCTCTCCTTTCCCCCTCCATTCGTTTCTTCTGGACCCCTTCTCCACGCTAGAGAGCTGGACATGGGTTTCGGATTCCACTCCTTTCTCCGTTATGTCTGCACGCTAGTATTTATTCTCGGCAGGGCTGGTGCCCAACATGCCTCCCATAGCAACACTCCTGTCAAGTTCACGAACTCGTGAGTACATTGGCATCCCGGAGGAGTTGCATTGCGCTGACCGAGGAGGGAAAGGTTCGATGATTTGGTTGTATGCGACACAATCACGTTGAACATGACCGGGAGTGAACGTTAGTATCGTTACTTTTATGACTTTCGTCAATGCTGATTTGCTTGCAGCTCCGTATACACTCGTAAGTCGTGTTGCAACCCTACCTCACTTTACAATATGATTGATCTGCTTGAATTTAGGCGTGGTACGTCGTAAATCCTTGCGTTCAATTTAAGCACTGACAGGATCGGTATCGCAATTGCACTCTAGGATCATAAACGGCGACTCAGTGGAGGTCGCAGTGGTGATTGACGACAGCAGCACGGACTGGACCGTTGACATTGGACCCAGTGAGTGTCGATTTATCTTTTAACATCATGAAGCAGGAGAACTCAACGTTCGCAGACATTCCCTTCTTGATCACGCTGTCCGATAGCAATGATAACAATAGCACAGCGGGTCCTTTGACTACCAAGGCCGGAAGTGAGCGGATAGTCATCTGTCGCGCGAGTGCTGTCGTTGCTCATGTCTTGTATCCTCTCAGCACAGACTTGCGATCTAGTGGCCGGATCGTTGGACGGGTCTGTTTCGTCACCTGATTCACAGCCACCAGCGACATCGTCCAGAAGTTCGCCAACGGACACAACCCCTCAGCAGACTCCTACATCTCCGTACCATAACTCCGCCGTCCTCTCCAACACGACCCCCTCTCCGTCTAATTCTGCTCCTCCAGATGTATCAGTGACTGGGGATAGCAAGTCTTCTGGTGTCAGTGGAACCACACTAGGAATTGCTATCGCCGCGGTCTTGGTATGCATTGGCATTATTGCGGGGCTTATTATCTGGCTGAAGAGAAGACATCGAAGACGCAAACATCCTCAAATTGGTGAGATTTCCCCTAATTTTGATTCATTCCAATGTATTCTGACGACACGTAGACCTCCTGGATGAGGGGAAATTTGATCCCTCGATGTTAGAAGCACAAGTCATACAGCCTTTCACCGGCTCCAAATATGGGCCTTCTGCCAAACCCGAAGTGGTTATGGTTGAGAGACCAGGTAAAAATCAAGATTCAGTACTGCGTCTAAATGAACGATCTGACCACGCATTCTTCCAGCGGAAGGAAGCACAGGTGGACGCGTCCTCGTTGCCCAATTCAACGAGCCCTACGACAGCGACCCTTCGTCTCAACAAACTTATTCGGAGAAAGTCGCAGCCATGCGTCCACGCAAGGGGCGTGAACCTTCGTTCAACACCGTACGCCTTGAATCCGTATCGGACGGCAGTTCGCAAATTAGCCCAAGCCATGCGTATCCTCCATCCTCATCTACGGGATACCCTATCCCTGTCTCCAGCACTACCTCCGCCAGGTCTTCGTCTTCGTATACCCAGCGACGTACCGACAAAATACATCTGGATGTCGCCACGACACCTTCTATTCGATCGGCCGCGTCCGAAGAGGCGGCTACTCCAACCAACGAGTCTACAACTTCCTTGATTCACCAGCAGGGTCCCAGTCGCAGAGAGGCTGATGGTGGTATCAGATTGGCTGGAGGCCCTAGGCAAAGTTGGAACATCGGAGGCGGTACCCTGCCTCCTGCTTATGGCGACTTTTGACTTCTACCGTAGTGCGACTCCTCATTGCTTTGGGATATAAGTAGCTATATTCTTTTGTACACTATACTTTCGCTGCTTGTATCACAGTGGAAGGCTATCTCGATATGTATGGAGCTCGCGGTTGCAGCAATACATAGTAGTACGTACGAATGCATTTCAGTCAAAGCGCGTCAAAGGCGCCAAACATCGAACGCGTCCTGACGCGTTCGCCCGCGCCAAACCGATTGGCCAGCTTGTGCTTAGCCACCACTCGTCGTGGCCAACAATCGCTTCCCCATAATACTTTCTTGCTCCAATCAGAGAACTCGACTTTCTGCAAATTGTATTCGCGATGCCTCCGAAATCGTCCACCTCCAAGAAGCCTTCCTCTCGCACCAGCACTCTCAGATTGGATCCCGTACCCGGACCTCCGGCGAAGAAGCAGAAGCTCAAGCCCATGATTTCAGTGAGCATGAACCTCATGAACCAACGCACAGATACTGAGCAAGGATAGTTTCTAGCTCACCCAAGCTCCTATCTTTGATCTAACTGGGAGCCAATCATCTGCGCCCTCGTCGCCGCCTAGAACGCGGGATGTGAAGGGTAAAGGGAAGGCGAAAGTGCCTGTATTGAATGCTCCAGCTCCTTCGTCCGTAGCCGGTGAGTATCTCTACTATAGAGTGATATTCGTCGCCTTACGTTTTCATAGAGTCCGTTGCCACACATGAGGAGCGGATGTGGGTGGATATGTACGAGCCTACTTCCGAAGTGCGTTCATTGCTGGTACTACAGGAGGTTATATCTCAACCTCAGCCCTATAGGAGAGTTTGGCTGTGCATGTGCGAAAGGTGCAGGACATACGACAGTGGCTGATGGAAGCCTTTGAGGGAGGGCCGTCGGGCAAGCTGCGCAAATATCGAGTGAGTCCGTTCTTGTATTTGTAGAAACCTCCATAACTGACCCACTGTTCAGCGTATTCTTGCTCTCACAGGACCTGCGGGGACCGCAAAGACAGCTACTTTGAAAGTGCTCTCGCGAGAACTGGAGTTCGAAATCTCGGAATGGAAGAACGGCATGGATGATGGACCATCTCAAGACATAGATTCAGGTATGTATACTTCACTCAGCCTTGCTGATTCGCAATTCACCCCCGCCTAGATTCGTTTGACGGTCATGAAGGCTTGTCTGAGAAGTTTCAGGCGTTTGTTACACGCGCTGCGAGCTGCCGACCAATCTTCACACCAACTCCATCCGCTGGTCCCAGCAGACTGTCTACCAAACGACAGGTCATTCTACTAGAAGACTTGCCTAATATTCTCCATGCACCGACTCAACAGGCGTTTCATGCCGCTCTGCAGACCGTCGCTGATAGTCCTGAGCCTCCCATTGCCCCGATTGTCATCATCGTTAGCGACGCCGGTTTACGTGGTGAGGCCGGACATGAAGACTCTGGCACTTCCGCGCCATGGAGACCAAAGGGCAAGGACGCCGTTGACGTTAGGACCGTCTTGCCTCCCTCGCTGTTAGTCTCGCCATACGTTACACAGCTCAGGTTGGTAGCATCGCCCATCGCCCATTCCTTTGCTGATAACTTCTTAGATTCAATCCCATTGCACCCACACTGATGAAGAAAGCGCTGCAAAATATTGTATCGATGCATTACCCATCTTCGTCCTCTCAACGGTCTTCTCAGCCGTCTAAAGAGATCATTGATACCGTCGTTGAATCCTCCAATGGCGATATCAGAAGCGCAATCATGGCTCTCCAGTTTGCTTGCGTGGCTGGCAGTTCTCTTACCAAACCCAAGGGCAGGGGTAAGGCTAAGAAGTCCAATGCAATACCGGAGAGTCGCGCATTGTTGGAGGCAGTGAGCCGTCGCGAACAGTCCCTAGCCTTGTTCCATTTGGTCGGCAAGTTGTTGTATAACAAAAGTACGTCTCCGCCCTTCTTGCCAGCACACAGAGTGTCTTACTTTGCTTATAGGAAAGGGTGACGCACCCGCACAGAGTGCCGCAAAGAAAGACATCGAAAGAGATAAAGCTATCGACGCTCGACTGAAGGACCCTCCCAAACTACCGAAACATCTCAGCTCGCACAACAGGAAACCGAGCAGAGTTGACATTGAAGCGTTGTACGCTGACTCACCCATCGACTCCTCGTTGCTTTCTCTCTACGTGCACCAGAACTACACTCAGTACTGCAGTGAAGTTGATGAGTGCGCTGGGATATCTGACTGGCTGAGCTGGGTTGACTCCAGTGGTGGCGAGCACGTAAGTAGTATCCCACTGCCATTGATTCGAATTGTTGGATTTGACCTGCTCTGTCCAGTGGTATTCCGCCAACCCACATCGGTTTCATCTTGTCAGCCTTGGGACACTGCATTCTCTTCCGTGCCCCGTCATCCGGCGAAATCAAAAGCCATACAAGCCCGAGTTTTTCGACCAGATGAAAACCGAGCGAGAAGCTGGGGACGGGCTAATTGACGTCCATGACTGGCTGAGAAGGGTGAGATCGTCCTCTTGCTGACACCACTTCATTGCTGACCGATGCTCTAGGATGAGCATGGGTCTAGGAGTGGATGGACGCGTCAATCCATTGCCCTCGAGCTTGGTGGAGTGCTGAAAGCACGGGATGCTAATGGTGCGTGCGTTCTTTGCACACTCTGCTGAACTGTTGACTGACTTGATGTGGCTAGGATTCGGGACTAGCACTGCGCCTCAGACCCATCGACTGTTTTCTCGTCTTCACTTCACGAAGGGCACCTCGGGTCTGACAGAACTGGTGGACGAGGCAGACGACGTGGATCAGGATGCGGTTCTGATGGCTGAGAGCCAGGATGGACTTGGAACTAGTCGAGAACAGCAATCGGAGGGAATTGTTGGAGGATGGTTGGAGGACGATGATATTGAAGATTCTTGACATGCTGTCTGTTCTGTACTACTCACCATTATGATTCTTGGATTCTTGGCCGTCGATCGGTGTACTGTGTCTGACTGTACACATACTGCCCGTGTGCCAGAGGGGATATGTGCGTAGAGCAGCACCGGTAGGGCTTGAGGCCCGCTTCCGTTCATTCATCACAGATGCTTGGCATCGAGTTTGCTGCGCACAGATGTCTTGGTGATAGACGGTGAAAGAAAGCTGCGCCGGGAGCGAGCTGAGCAATGAGCACAGTCGTCGGCTCCGCGCTTGATCTTGTCCTCCACGTCGGCGCTTCCAGGCATTCCAAGGGCTTCGTCGGACTCGGGTACTCTCTTTCCACCATCTTGCCCACCCCTCATTCGCCCTTCGGCGACGACAACGACTATCTAGGGCTACTCGGACATTCGCCATGTTCGCACCTCCACCGGCAACCAGCTGGTTAGGGGATGCTTCTCCCCTCAAAGTGCTCATCACCCGTGCAACCTACCCATCCTTACCTGAGCCAAACTATGCGATCAATATCGAGGTTGCAGAATACGTCAACTCCAAGAAAGCCAACACGTATGTTATGCCAAATGTTACACGGACCGAGCGTGTTCTGATCGTCCTCTCGCAGCCCTCGAGAAGCTGCCATGACAATAGCGAATCTCGTGAACCATCGCAATCCGCACATCGCTATGTTGGCCCTCGCACTTCTAGACGTGCTCGTTCAATCATGCGGATACCCCTTCCATCTTCAAATTGCTACGAAAGAGTTTCTGAACGAACTTGTCCGTCGCTTTCCGGAGAGACCACCACCGTTCCCAGGGCCTGTTATGTCGCGAATTCTGGAGTTGATACAGGGCTGGAAGGAGGGGATTTGCGCTGAGTCGCGATGGAGGGATGATTTGGGGAACATCCGGGATATGCATCGGCTATTGACGTTCAAGGGATACCGCTTCCGGGACATACCTCGACAACAACAGAATTTGAGTTCTGCAACTTCGGTACGTCTGAGTACCGAGATTCAGTCGCTGTCCTGCTGACATGAACGGATATCAGAACCTGAAAACGGCTGAAGAGCTTGAGAACGAAGACCGCGAAGCGCAGTCGGCCAAACTGCAAGAGCTCATCCGAAGGGGGACACCGCGCGACCTTGCACAAGCTCAGGAACTTATGAAAGCACTCGCTGGAGCCAATCCCGACGCGAAGCCCGACTATAGAACCCAGGCCTTCAACGAAATTCACAAATTAGAGGGGCAGATCATTTTGCTTGTTGAGATGTTGGATAACGCGGTTCCCGGCGAGAGAACGGTGAAAGGAGATGCATATGACGTGAGTCTTCTTGGCGTGCTAGCGCGTCCTCTGTACTCATCGCTGTTCTCGACTCGCAGCAAGTGGCCACAATCCTTGGTAACGCACGACCAAAGATCCAGGGATGGATATCGGACGCAGAGTCCTTTGATCCAGAAGAGCTAGGTAAGGGTTCACACATTTCTCCTTCGCGATTACCTGTTCCGACATTGGAAATTTCAGACACCTTCTTGAAACTGAACGATCAAATCAACACTGTTCTTGGTCGTTATGATGCCTGGAAGAAGGGCGACTACGAAGCGGCCAGGAATCCGATTCCCAACGAGTTGTCGAACTCAAATGGCGGCACATCACTTATCGACTTCGATGACGGAGCTCCATCGTCGCCAAACGCACCTGCGAGTAACGGCCAGTCTAGTATCAACGAACTGGAAAGCTTGTTTGGATCATCGTCATCAGCAACCCCGGCGACGCAGCAACCGCCGTCTTACGCCAACCAAGGAGTGACCGCATACTCACTGGGTATGCAACCTCAGCAGACACCTACGGCTTTCCCTCCCTCTGGTGGATTCAATTTGCACTCTACCGTGATGGGTGGTATGGGGGGCTCTCCCTCTGCCGCGAACCCTTCCTCCTCGACTGCCTCCCCTCTATACCATATCGGCTCGTCGACCAATTCGACACCCAATGGCATGATTCGATTAGGAACTCCGCAACTACAAGCACAAAGCACTCCGCCTGTTGCATCTTCACCCAACTACTTCGGCAGTACTGCGTCTGCCACAGGGCCGGTGGGGTTGGGCATTTCGAATGGCAATGGAGTGTCGAGCGGGTTCGGAGGCATGGGTATGGGGGGTGGTGCAATGAACACGATGGTCCCGCAACAGCAGGCGCAGCAGCCACAGCCTCCACAGGTGCAGTCAAGTAATCCGCCTGGGCAGACGCAAGGGAAGGATCCATTTGCAGATTTGGTCGGACTATTCTAGTGTATGCATTTTGAGCGAGTCTTGTTTAGTTATGAATGATGTATTGGATGACATGGTGTATCTTAGGCCTCTGAAAGCTTCGACAGTCTCATGAGTAGTGATTTATGTGAGAACTGCTAGAAGGAGCAACTACGATAAGAATGTGTAGTGTGTAAAGCAAAAAGAATGTGGCAAAATGGACGCACTGGGAATTGAACCCAGCACCCCCCGCAGCTTGCACGTCCAGAGACTTGCTAAGCGGATGTGATAACCAACTACACCATGCGCCCATGTAAAGTAACGGCAAAGTATGCTGTGTTATTGCTACAATTATGTTTTCTCTGCGACAGATCAAGGTGGCTCGGTAGCCGATGCTACTCAGTTGTATGATCTTGGTGTTCAGCATCATTACCTCCCTTATCCTCTCGCCACACGGCTAGCTTCATACGACCCCCCACGACTTACTCTGTATCATGGCCAACCGACCACTCAACGATGACGAGGTTCTGAGCGAGATGAACAAGATGGTTAGTCTTGTGTTTCGAAGGCACACCGCTTCAAGGTTGTTAACGCGTACCCTACTACAGGTGGCCTTCATCAAGCAAGAGGCGTTGGAGAAAGGCCGGGAGATTAAAGTGAAAGCAGACGAAGAGTTTGCCATTGAGAAGGTGCGCGCTGATTCATTGGACCTATTGTACCGTCAATACTGATTGAGGTGGTATGCAGGCCAAGCTCGTGAAGCAGGAACAGCAGGCGATAGATGCGCAGTACGAGAAGAAGCGCAAAGGTGCTGAGACAGCTCAGAAGATGTACGTTGAAACTGAAGGCCCATCTTTGTTTCGCATTTACTGACCTTTGCGGTCTCCATCAGCGCGCAGTCCACTTTGACGAACAAGTCTCGACTAAAGCTCCTTCAACAGCGTGAGGAGCATCTGCAGGACCTCTTCGACAACGCCCGGACACAGATTGTCGAGCTCGCGTCACAAGAAGGCCGCTATGTGCAGTTCTTGGAGGGTGTCATTGTCCAGGGATTCCTGTCTCTCTTGGAGTCAGATGCAACCGTCCGTGCTCGGCCCAAGGATGCGGAGGTTGTGAAGAAGGCTGTTGCCAACTCTCAATCTCAGTACAAGGAGATCAGTGGGAGAGAGATTAAGGCCAGTGTGGACACGTCGTTGAGTAATGAACTGTGCGTGCATTTCTCTCTGAATCGCTCTTGCTCTCTGACGCGATGCGGGGTAGTGCCGGAGGCGTCGTCCTCATCAGCGGGTCAGGTCGTATTACGATTGACAACACACTAGACGAGCGGCTGCGACTTCTTGAAGACAGGGTGCGTCGTTCCATTGGCGTAGTATACTACGTCACTGACTATGGTATCGTACCTAGATGCTTCCAGAGATCAGATATGATTTGTTCGGTGCAAACGAGAATCGCAAGTTCTATCATTAATCGGACGTTACCCCGCATACCATTGGCAGGACGATGTAGTATGTACGCTTCAAGACATTTCTTATCTCCAGGAAGGCGCGTTTTCCACTCAAATATCAATCAAGCTCATTGTGAAGAGCGGATGAGTGAGAGCTTCTCTAACCGTGAGTTCGGAATTGTTGCACCATAGCTCGTGGTCAGGCTGCAGGGTGTTGGACCCCGGTGAGATTGCAGAGCTGGTTATTGAATGAAGTCCTTTCAATCGACGCGGAAGATTCCACTCTCACAACCCTTGCAAATTGCAGCGGTTCAGTATGCTGACGGTCTCCGTCTCAACGTTCAACGTCAGCGCGACGATTACGAATTTGTGATACGAGCTTACAATACTTAGCAGGATTGTATATTGGCGGCACATGGAAGCTCTAGGAAGCTCCCCTCGGGAAAACTTGACCCTGCATCTCGGGACATTCAAATTTCAGACAGTCTAGTGCGGAACGGTTGTCTCCCGCTTCTCCGTATGGCGTCAGACAATGAAGAATCGAGATACCTTGGACCGCCCCGATGATGGAATGAACACTTCTCTTCACAATCCCAAAATTTGCTGGCATGCGCGAGGTGTGTCTGAGTCGGTATGGGACTCGCTCATTGACAGCTCATCCCAACGTAGGTCTGTTTGCAACCGCACCGACGCCCGAGTTTGTGAGCTCGAGCCTCGAACATCATCAGCCGCCGGCGGGCCAACCAATCAAAACACGATCCACCGAGGGATCACTCTTCTTTTGGACACACAATTCTTCAGAACTGATTGCCGACCCTTGATCAAGCGACGTTCCTGCTTCATACTCATTTTTGGCGCTACAGGCCGGGCTGGAGGATGGTTTTATGCTTGTCGACCCGTTTGTCCCTCTTCCCCACTTCCCCACTCGAACTCTCCAAGACGGTCTCGGTGTCTGTCGTCTGCAGGGCCTGGAGAAGACATTCCTCGACATACTGGGCTCGGTCAGTCGATGCGGGTGAAGGACGACAGGCTTCTGCCATCGTAGCGAAGCCCCAGGATGCCGCTTCGTCTCTCGGAAGCTGCAATCATATCCACAACCGTCCAGGGTGCCATGTACGGTACGTGTAGATACTATATTCCTCATAAACAGAGACTTATGGGTGCAAGTTAGGCTTCTCTGTGCTGATGTTCTTCCTCACTGGCTGGATTTTGCTGCGAAACAAACGTACCATGCGTATGAACCGAGGCGTCATTCAGTCAGGTGTGGCTCTGCTCCTCTTGTCCACCGCGGTATGTTTGTAGTAATGTTGATCGTCCGTGCAAATTCTGACCGTGAGGTGCTTTGAATGAGCAGACGTTCGCAGTCAATATTGTGCGTCTACGAGAAGGAATGCTGTACAAAGGGCCACAGATGCCTGGTGGGATGGATGGATACTTCGCGGATGTCTCTCAGCCGACTTGGGTCATCAAGAGTGTCCTATATAACATTCAAACACTCCTTCTAGACGGTCTGGTTGTACGTCGCATGCCATCATTCGTCTTCGTATCCCCTCAAAGTCTGTGCACAGATCTATCGTGCGTATGTGGCCTGGCAAAAAGTTCACATCGTCATAATTCCGATACTGGGCTGGCTTGGCCTTCTGGGTAAGCACGACGTGAAGATGTACCGCTGTTGTTGGCTCTATTAACCTCGTACTTCAAGTGTGCTGTATCGGTACTACCGCAACATTCGCTGTTCCAATTGACCGCCCCGACATTTTCGCCGTACGATATCTTCGATGGGTGTCTGCTGCATATTCTACAACCTTTGCAACTAATCTTACAGCTACTGGTATGATTATCCTCAAGCTCTTGGTGATCTAATGTTGACCGTTCTAATTGTCAGGTCTGCTGGCGTATCGTATCTGGAGTGTCAGCCGTGCTACAACAGATCACGTCTTCGCAGGTCATCTTAATGTGATTCTTCGGGTAGTCATTGAATCCGGAGCCCTCTACTCGGTTGCCGTTGTTGTTGGTCTTGTCTGCTTCGTCACAAACTCTCCTGGGGTTTACGTCGTTCTGGATCTAGTGAGTGGCTAGCTTTCGTGCATCAAGCACTAGCTGATTGCCTCCACTACTAAAGATATGTCCCATCATCAACATCGTCTTCAACATGATCATCATGCGCATCGGGATCGCTACTGAAAGTCAACACCCGAGTTCGAAGCCGACTACTGCTCGTTTGACCACAGGCCTGGAGGTCCAATCATGCCCCGATAAGAGCAAGCTGAGCTCGCGCGGTGATGCGCAGAGCAGCGTACTTTCGCTGGGAATTCAATCGGACGCGAAGATGTACCGTAGTGATCAAGAAGACGCTTCTTTCGTGGATGCAGACTATCCGATCCCGCAGGTCGTGTCGGGAGGATCGTCGGAGGTGACTGTAGTCAGTCGTCGACCTAGCTACCCACCGTACTAGATGTTCTCGCTCGTGGCCTCTCGTGGCCTGTGGGCGTGCTACGCGAGATGGCTTTTGTGTGCTCTTGTGCGCGTGTTCCGTCGGTATGATCAGATCAATTGTCTTTACTTAGAACATTCTTTTGCGGGACTCCGCCTTGGCAGTTCAGAAGCTTCAGATGTTTGTTCGATATGCGATATATAGGTTCTGACCTTGAACTCGAAGACCAACGGGACTAGTCTCAGGTTATGCATGGAATTGATTCTGTGATTTGCGGGTAGGTAGTTGATAAGCAAGCAGAGTTGAGATTGTACTCTACATGTCCGGTGTGGACAGTACCGGTTTCGGACATTTTCGGATACGAGCAATATATGTGGGCGCTGATAGCTGAGCCGGTAAATTCTGCAGACAACCTACCATGGCCCAACAATGGCCCAACTCCAGCAGAAACATGTCTTGGTACTTATCTCAACACTCAACTTATTTGCTCATGAGAGTCGTGTGCTTCGTCATTGACTGCCCTGCAGGGGACCGGATTGCATGCAAACATACCGTTCGGATATCTCCGCGCTCATGTTTGATTCCACGATCGCTTCGCACGAACAAGTTGTTCTCCGACGATGATCTCACGCACAAGACCTCAAAACCACCTGGAATCATCTTGGAATCATCGACAACATTCTGCAAACATTCTGCTTAGAAGACACGTGACTATTTCGCATCGTGATGGGCTTGCTACGCGCTGTTACGCGCCCCGAAAGCTTCCATGCCGACGAGACGCCGCAGACGGCCCTCGATTGCCGATGGCGAACAGAGACAAATTCCTTGTGGCGCTCCCCCCACCTTTGTTAGCGAATCGACTGAAAGATTTTTGCATATCAGACACTCTGTTCAGATGGCGATTCACTTGCACCCTCTTCCCTTCTTCTCACTCAAACTTACGGTCTGAGGAGGATCCAGCTTTTACGGTCCACGGTGGCCCTACAAGCTGCGTCCTGTCCTATTGCGCCGGTCAATGCGGCAAGAAGACAAGACTTTGTACATTTTGTGACAGCATAGCGAAGATTCAAGATGCCGTTACGGCTTTCTGAAGCTGGCATTATCTCAACATGCGTGCAGGGCATGATGTACGGTACGTGGCGAGCTATGAGTCCACTCAAATGTATCCTGACTATGTCTTCGTAGGATTTTCCGTCTTGATGTTCATCTTGACGGCATGGCTCCTGCTCCGAAACCGACGTAGACGTCGAACGAACCGAGGCGTCATGTTGGCCGGTGTTGCTTTGTTTCTTTTATCTACGGCGGTAAGTCTTTTTTACGCGAACGTTAGCAAGCACTAATGACAGTGTTCAGATTTTCGCGGTCAACATTACGCGTCTCCGTCAAGGCCTGCTGTACAACGGACCGTTCTTGCCAGGCGGTATAGAACAATACTTCGGCGATGTCTCTCAATCCACATTCGTTATAAAGAGTACTTTGTACAACGTTCAAACACTCGTTTTGGACGCTGTTGTTGTGAGTTGATCTCATACTGCCCGATCTTTCCCGTATTGATCATTTCAAGATATATCGTGCATACGTTGTTTGGCAGCGGTGGTATATCATTGTGGTCCCTATCATGGGTTGGCTCGGTCTTCTTGGTGAGTGTTGTCGCGTCCGATAGTCACGAGACCAGTCCTTTAATCTCAATTCGCATAACACTCAGCGTGTACTGTCGGCAACAACGTTACACTAGCTCTACCAGCCCCCACCTCCGGTGACGTTTTCAACAACCGGTATGGAGGATGGATCTCCGCCGTGTACTCGACGACCCTTGCGACGAATCTCACCGCTACAGGTACGTGCACCTTTGATATTGCGATCAGTGTGTCCGACTCAGCGCCACAAATTTAAGGCTTACTGGCCTACCGCATATGGAGTGTCAACCGGAAGACAGCGAACTACGCTTCCTCAGATCGCCTTGGCATAATGCTTCGTGTTGTCATCGAATCTGGAGCCCTCTATTCCATTGCTATTGTCGCTGCCCTCATCTGTTTCGTCACGGGTTCTCCCGGTGTGTATGTCGCTCTCGATTTGGTGAGTCTTCAGTATCCTTGATGAGATCCTTTGGACGGTAGCTGACTTGCTGACGTCTGGTGCAGCTCTGCCCCCTTCTCAATATCGTCTACAACATGATTATCGTCCGAGTCGGACTTGCCACGGACAGCCAGTTCTCGCCGCCCGGAACTACCGGCCCCACATCCGCGCTCGACTTTGGTCATGGCGTATCTGATGATCGGACACGGAGAAATACATTCCGCAACACACGCGACGTTGGCAAGAACAGATCCCTTGCAGTCGAGCTCACGCACTACCTTGAGATGGACGGCGACCAAGAGGCCTCTTCAGTGGCAGACCGAGATTCCAAGACCCCCCAGGAGTTGGCGGTGACTGCGACGTCCGAGGATACTATGGTGCCACGGTGAAGACAGCTTCTTGATTGCAACTTGCACAGTTCATTCATGTATATACCCTCAGAACGAACCCACCCACACCCACATCTATTGACCCCTTCATTCCCTTGAAGTTGTCGAAGGCTGATGGCGTCGATCGATGATCGCGAACGGCGAGCTCCTCAAAGTTGATCTCAACGAGAGCACCCACTGTAGCTCAAGAACAAAACATCTCTCATTTATGTCCACTAAGAAACATGTACTACCTAACAAAATGTAAAACTAAAATCGAATGTTCTGCGTCTGTGCTCCCGAGCTCTTGAATGATTTGACTGTTTTACCAGCATATATCACCTGCACCAGCCTTGCGGGCGAACCTTCATCTGCTTTGATCGTGACGGAAGTAGGCTTGCCCTTCGACCATGAGAGATCCACGATCATTGCACCTCTGATTCGGGCTCCTTTGATAAACCCGGTTTGCCAGTTTGATGGCAGTGCAGGCAGTATCGTGACAACGAGGGGTGTGGAGAGGGATGGGACGTCGGGTGCTTGGAGAAGGCCATTCTGCATGGCCAAGTCAGATCAGACATGGGTAAGAGGATGAGGGTGACGTACGAGAACGACAGCGGGATAGGCCAAGTTGGCATCGATCTGGAAGATTCTGTCTGGAGGACTAGGATTTGGGTCATACATGCTGAAGAGGTTGACAGCATGATTGCGTTCGATAGAGTACTGTGATGAGGTCAGTAACAATGTACAATGTGTAGGCTATGGACGTACGGTAAGCTCATGGTAGAACCCAGTCGCATTGCCGAACTGCGCCCACGCAGCAGAGCGCCACATCTTCTCCCAACCAGAATCAGCGTCCGGTCCAGTTCCAACACCACGGTGGATCAGCGAAATGCGAGCTGCCTCGAACACTTGCTGCTTGGTGTAGGTTTTGGAGTGGTTGGGTGGTGCTTGAACGGCAGGATCGTAGTTCGCGATAGCGTATCCGGGGTACAGTCCGATGAGGTGAGAAAGATGACGGTGGGTGTCGGATGGGTTGTCCATGTCGAGTTTCCATTCTGCAGAGATGTGCGTCAAGAATGCATCGTAATTTTGAGGGAGTATCTCTCACCTTGCAGTTGACCCCACGAGCCAATGTGAATCCCTTTATCCATCTGTGCACGCTTCTGGCGTACCTCTGTTGCATGAAATCAAAACGAGACATGAGCATTTTCCGAACGCATGTCTTGCTCTGGACTTACCCTCCAGGAAAGCCGTATCTGTATCGCCTGCAGCTTCGAATCCCTTCTCAACCGCATTGAACAGTTGCCAGATGAGTTGTTGAGCGTGCGAGCAACCTATTGCCATCGGTGAGTATGTCGGACTGTGCATTGACGAGAGACGAGAAGAGTCGGAGAGACTCACCGAAAGTGATTGGGGCCTGTTCAGGAGAATTGCAAGGCGCGACGACCAAAGACGAGTCATTGAAGTGGTCGTCTGCGATCAGCTTGTCTAGCTGGAACTGAGCGTGGCCCTGTGAGATCGCGAGACGCAAGTTTGTTAGGAGAAAGATCACATCCAGTAGTGGTACGGGAAAACGCACTTTGATCAAAGGGTAGCCTTGAGTTTTCCACCACTCCACGTCGTTCGTGTAATCGAAGTGATCCCATATGTGGATTGCCTACGAGTAGTGAGAGCTCAGTGAGTAAATTGAAGGATCAAGGACATAAGTGCAAACAGACCATCCATGAACCGCATTCTACGAATGAACGATGTGAGTGCTGCGGCGTGCTTCCAAGGTAATCAATAGACATTTACCTGGATAGTTGGCTGACTGAGCCGAATTTTGGAAGAGCTTCATGCCGGTATGTCCGAAGATCTACACGCATCCGAGGTCATTGAAACGGCCTACATTGGGTTAAGGACGACTGACATTCATCTCATTGTGAGTAACCCATCCTCTGCTGATGCTATACAAGGTCTGGGCTGTCTCTGTACCGCGAGGTACCCAAGTTTTCTATGGAGGAAGTTTAGTCAAGGCGACTCAGTTTCGTTGAATGTTACACGAGGCGCGTACCTCTATGTAATCGAACATGGGTTTCACCAAGTTCATATTGGTCATTTCGGCGAACCAGTAGTTCATCTGAAGGTTGATATTGGCATCTATACCATGATACGTGCATGAGCGTCGGTGTAGGAACGAGTATGTTTGTCGGTAGGTGCTCACGGTAATCTGCATTATAGACATCGTAAGAAATCGCTAGCAGCATACGAGTGAGAGCTACATACCAGCTCCCCAAGGGTTCGACAGGTCACGTCCCCACTTGCCCTGCAAATTCGCAGGTAAGACACCAGGAGCGCTTCCCACCAGCAAGTACCTCCCGAAGTTGAAGAGCAACCATTCGAGATACGGGTTACCCGTGTCCGTCTCGTACGCGTTCTTGAGTTCATCCGTAGACTTGGTCAGATCTGGTTCTTGCCCGAGGGAGATGCTGAAGCCGCCCAAGTACGAATTGTACGAATTGATGT
>RWJN01000352.1:0-36677 GCA_004332605.1 Steccherinum ochraceum
CTAACCACTCTCCCAACAATCCTCTCGAGTTTCCACCGTCGTGATGAGGTCTGTGTCTTAATGTCGTAGTGTCCAGTTGTCTGGATCGTGTCGTCTTGAAAAGCCCAAAGATACGTAGATCGATGATCTGCGCGGCTCGATGAGGGAGGGGAAGAGAGTGCCGAGAAATGGGCAGGCCGCAGAGCGGGCGGGATTCGGAGATACCGAACACCAGGAAGATGATCCCCAGACGAAACTGACCGTACATTCATTTAAGAAGACGGCCAGCACGCCTGAGGCTTCACCGGTGCATTTTGCTAAGACTGAAGTCGCGAGATCGAAAGATCGGAGCGGGTGAGGGCTTGACACGAAGACGAGGGGCGGGAGACTTGACATGGCGGTAGAGCTTGAATAGACAGGCAGACAGGACGAGCGGGAAACTTGATGGGGATGTTGGGAACGAGCGATCGAGTGAGATGTAGCTGAGCCAGCGATGGTAGCGGTGAGAGAGGAAGATAGTCGAAGCGATTGATTGGAGGAAGGTTTGAAGAGTCGACGGCGAGGAAGATAGAGAAGAGGGGGCACTGGAGGGACGGTCGAGAACCAAGAAACCGAGGCAAGAGGTGGGCCGGAGAACGTGTCCCTGTAGCGGCTCGCATGCGTGGCATATGCGAGCTGTTGTTGTGAGAACAGGAGGCCGGTCGGACAGGCAATGATCTGCATGAGTATCCGACTGCCGAAGATGAAGTGAGTCGTCGTCGGCGGCAAAAGATGCATGAACATACCAGGATAGTGCCGTCAGGAACTATTGAATCGCCGCGTGCTTGACAACGCAGACGAAGGAGTTGGATGGACGTGGGGCTTGTCAAACAGGCGATGATCCGCTTGAATATCTGACTGCGGAAGACGGTGAGCAATGATGAGCTGTGAACACAAATAGAGCAGACATACCAGGATTGTGCGCCGAGGGGCAACGAGGTCGTCGCGTTGGTAGCATAAGCAGACGACCATAGAATGAACGGGAGGCAAGCCAGGATAGGCGATGATCAGCTTGAGTATCCGGCTGCGACGAGGGGAAAGGGGAGGATAAACAGTCATATGCAGGAGTGGGTATACTTGTGTGTGTCTGTCGTGATGTCGTGAAAGGTCGTGAAGAGAGACTTGGAGAAAAACGCTGGCTGGATGTGTCGTGCTTGGTACCGAAGATGGGTTTTGCGTTTTGCGTTGTTTTTGGTTTTTGTCTTTTGCGAGTGTTTTTGGTGTCGGTGAAGACGTGTTGTGAGGGCATACTCAGGGGAGGTCGGAGAGAAAATAAAAGAGAGAAAAAGAACAGACGCGGAGGGGTTGGGGACTAGGGCGAGCTCAGAAGAACGTCGTGAAAGAGCGGCGCTTGGAGCGTGTGTCGGTAGTGACCGGTGCGGACCTGGGGGTCTCTTCGTCGTCCTCGGAGTTGGGGCAGAAGTAGCCAACGTCGCGCTGGGCCACCTTGCCCAAGAACGACTTGCCCTTGGCGGCATCCTTGATGGAGGTCAGCGCTCCCTTGCCATGCACAGCGATGCCGTTCAAGAGGTGAGGGAAGGACACAGATCGCTTGAACTTCTTCCAGTTGACCTTGACTGGAGACTTCAAAGCGGAACGCTTGATGGTGGCGGGGGTCACGACGAACTCTTCCACAGCCTCGTCTGCTGTTACGACCTCCGTCTTGACGGGAGAAACATCCGCCTCCGAGATAGCGTAGGCAAGCTGAACCGACGCGTCCGGAGTGGGGATGTCGATGGTAGGAATCGACAGTTGAGAGATGGCGTCGTCGTCCGCGCTGACAGCAGCCAGAAGGTCCGAGATGCTGGGCACCGAGGAGTCGCCAGAGAGGTCAGAGATGGTCTCGGAGGACTCTTCGAGGATCGTCGCAAGCGAGGGAGGACTGAGAGTGAGGTCGCCGAAAACGACGTGGGCTTCAGTCCCAGTGGTGTCGTCGGGCTTGATGTCCTCGGCGCCGATGGCCGCCAGCAAGTCCCCGATGGAGGGGATGGTGTCGTACGCAAGATAGGCGAGCGAATCCGAAGACGCTTCTTCCTCGATAGTCTCCATAGTATGACCTAGGCCAGCAGTGCAAGCGATGAAAGGACCACCCGGATTGAGCATCATGTGCAACTGGTCAAACAGTTTGTTGTTGATCTCTTCCTCTCCGACATAGACGTCCGCAAGATCAACGTCATCGCCGAGGTCCGGAGTAGTAACAAGAGAGGGCGACGAGGGCTCGGAGGCTTCTCCAGCGCTGGAAGTGTCGTCCTCCGTGAGCGACGGCATAGAAGGAGCGGTGATGATGATCTCAGGGATCGCCAGGACAGGCTGTTCAGCCTCAGTGGCTGGGGAGAAGCCGCCAGGCATATCCAGGAAAGCATCCTCCTCTTTGACTTCCACGGTAGGGAACTTGGCACCCAGAGCCTTAACTGCTCGGGACGTGACAGCCGCCTGAGATATCGGTCAGCATACGTAAAGGAAACTATCCGAAGCGAGCGACTCACGACGAGCCGGACGATGAGGTCAACTTTCTCGAAAAGGCGAAAGAACTGAGCCTTCAGCTCGACGGGCTTGGTCTTCTCGTCGACGGGCTTGACCTTCTCGACCTTGACGAGGGGAGGGCTTCTTCATCCTTGGGTTTGTTGCAAAGACGATGACAGATGCCCAAGATAATGATGCAGGCTCCGACGGTGACCCCGAAGATTCCAAAACCCACGAGACCCCAGAAGAGGTAGTCGTTGGCGAGTCCTGCGGTGGAGGCTGGCGCGGTCGAAGAAGCCGAGGCAGCAGCGGCAGTAGCAGAGGGGAATGCGCCGATGATGTAGGGTGCCATAGTGGTTGAGTGAACGAGTGTTGTGAACGAGTGTTGAGGAGTTTGTTGAAGGTTGAGAAGAATGAAGAAAAAGAAGTGAGATGAGATGAGTAGCCGAAGAGAAAGAGAAAAGGAGGGGACGCACCAACTTATACATGGTGCTGACCGTCAGCCCAGAGGCTGACAGGATTTGAGTTTCGACTAGCATCCTGTTGTCATCCTGTAAGCCTCTCTCTACAGAGACATATCGGACGTGTTCCCACTAGACAGTCTGAAGAGATGTGGCCAGAGATGAAGGACGTGGACATAACAAACACTGAGAGACTTGACGGAGATGATGATGGGTGTACTGTAGAAAGCGAGAGGACGACAGCCGCAGTGAAGAATCGATATCGCTTGGGTTAGCGAACCCTAACCCTATGCTAGGAGTAATCTGCACTACGTGTCCGAGTCCAGTGCAGCGTCTCCTTGACTTCGTCACTCTCACTCTCACCGTCTCGTACACCCTTCACAAGACACACCAATCAGCCATGTCGTTCATGGAAGAAATAATGAAGATACCTCCTGTGACGAGGTTCTTGTGCGCCGCGTCCTTGGTCACGACCGGCCCCATCCTTGTGCACCTCATGTCGCCCTATCCGTGGATCTACGAACAGACCTTGGTCTTCAAGAAGTTTGAGGTAAGCAGATGGAGATATTTCTTGAAGGCTCTTTCTGATGTCTTCTCAGTTGTGGAGACTAGGAACCAGCTTCTGGCTTGGACGTGAGTTGTCGATACTCTCCCGGTAGCCGATACCGCCTGTCTGACATATTGCTCGGGCTTCAGCTGGCGGTCTGCAGTACCTGTTCGACCTCATCACCTTATAGTGCGTACTCTTTGGATTTCCTCATCTTCCTCTCGCTCAATTCACTCTCCTCCCAGCCAAACATCGGAGCGAATAGAGTCGTCATATTATACCCGACGGTCTGCTGATTTTGCGTGGCAACTAACGTGTGCAGCAGGAGCCATCTTCGTATGTGTCAACACTCATCCTCTCATCTTCTACGCTGACGGTACTTCAGGCATTAAACATTCCGCTGCGCACCATGATCCACTCTCGTGCCCTCCTCATCTGTCTCGTCTACCTTTCCTCTCGCTTGGCGCCTCCACTCACCCAAACGTCTATATTCGGCCTCGTCACCATCCCCATCACATACTACCCATACGTCCTTATCGCCTTTGACCTCGTCATGGCCGGTCACAAGGCAGCAGCCATCAGCGTCACCGGTGCAGTGGTCGGACACCTTTGGTGGTGGGGCGTTTGGGATACGCGTTCGCTTGAGAGGTACGCTGCGGCACCCAGCTGGCTGAGAGGCCTTATTTCGCACTCTCAAGCGAGTGGAAGCACCGGTGGTGCTGGAGCGGCATTTGCTGAGGGATCCGGTGTTCGCATGGTCCCGCCGAGGAGGCAGGCCGGTCAACCTGCTCAGGCTCCGGGCTCGGGGTCCGCTGCTGCTGCGACTGGACATGTGTGGGGTTCCGGAAGCCGCTTGGGCACTTCCTGAGAGGCTGTCCGTAAATGATTGGGATGCTGTATACTAAGATATTGATTCAAATGTGTTCAGTCGTGATGGTCTTTACAGGATACAATAGCTTGTGAATATACGCTCGTTTCAACAACAGAAAGCTTTGGGAGCCCTATGTTACAGATGACTTCGCGCTCGTTCCGTCGCTTCCACATCCAATACGCAAAGCAGCATCCCTTCCGTCATGATAACACCCTCTTCGACACCTCTACCCAATCGCTCAACTTTCCCGCTCACCGGTGCATTTACAACCGTCTCCATCTTCATCACACTGATGACAGCCAACGTTTCGCCCTGACGTACAAGACCATCGCCCTGGCCGAGCAATGCAGGGTGCAGCTCGACGATCTTGCCTGTCAGGGGACAGGGAACATGGCCAGGGAGACGAGTGTTCGGAGACTCGAACATTCCGCTGGCGCTGGCGACCACAGATGTGGAACGCGCGAGATGAAAGGACATTGGTGTAGAGGAAAACGAAGATTGGAGGGTGCCAGAGAGTTCATCAGGGAACGCATTGTGAGCAATTGAGGAGATGGTGATAGCATGCTTCTCCGTTAGGGCGACGTCTTGTGAGTCTGACGATGAGAGCGCCAGATTGAACGTCGTCCCGGGCTGAATCAGAACGGAGCCACCGGATATAGAGGATGGAAAACCGCCGTTCCCTCCTCGACGGAGCTGTGTCACAGATCCAGACTTCGGTCTCGAGGCTTTTGCCCCTAAGGTCAACACTTCTTCAAGGTTACGTTCCAGCCAAAGGGTATCTATCCGACCGTTCAACCAGTCCGGATGCTCTACAATCCCGGCGAGAAGTTTGCGGTTGGTCTTGACGCTCTGTCCCAAACGAACTTCACGGAGGGCTCTGCTTGCTCTCTGTGTAGCTTCCTGCAATGTCTCTCCACTAACGATTACTTTCGCCAGCAGTGAGTCGAATTCTGTTCCGATCTCCCAGGAGTCTTCGTCCGCGAATGCCGACGAGAGCCACGTATCGACTCGAACGCCATGACCTCCGGGCCAGCTCACTTCAGAGCCCTTGATAGTACCGGTGGAAAGCTGAAATGTCTTCCTGGGATCTTCTGCGGTGAGACGCAGCTGTATCGCATGAGATGTCGGAGGCGGCGGTGAAGGGTAAGCAGAGGGTACTACGGATTTGAGGGAAGCACCAGGCAAGGAGAGGAGTAGCGACGCGCGAACGACGTCTATTCCAGTGATCTCCTCTGCATAAGGCATCAGACTTTGGTGCAGAATCATGGCGATGAGGCAAAAGCTTACCAGTGACAGTATGTTCGACTTGTAGCCTCGGGTTCACTTCTAGGAACACCCAAGCCTCGGATTCCATGTCGACTAGGTATTCAAACGTCCCGAGCCCGCGATACTGGAGATCTCGGGCCATCTTCATCGATGCGTCAAGTAACGGTTGCACACGGCTACGAGGCAGGGATGATGGCGCCATTTCCACAATTTTCTGAAAGCTGTACGACAAGAAGCGTTCAGTCAAGGTATACACCAGGAGACCGACGGACATACCGTCGTTGTACGCTGCACTCTCGTTCCCACAGATGGGTGACCTCTCCGCTTCCGTCGCCGATGATCTGCACCTCGACGTGTTTCCAACCTGGCCCTATCTTAGCGGCTTCTACGAAAAGCTGACGAGAGGGGCTCTCGCCCATGCATCTAGCACAGTAACACAGGCAGTAAGCCAACGGCTCATGCATAAAGAAAGGTAGCTCACCTCTTGAAAGCGTCCTCAATCTCACTCTCCTGTCGTACTATCCGGATACCTCTCCCTCCGCCTCCGTCCAGGGCTTTGATAATAGCTGGAAATCCGGTGCCAGTGCGCGATTTCTGAGATTGCGTCTTCACAAATGACAGTACATCGGATACATCCTTGACAAGCACCCCTGGAGCAACTGGGACTTCGAGGGAAGTGGCGAGGTTGCGCGCCAGCATCTTGTCGGCAGCTATCCGCAGGGTTTCGTGCGGCGGGCCAATGAACGTAACGGATGCGTCGGCGAGCAATTCCGCAAACGTAGAATTCTCACTGAGAAAACCGTAAGCCGGATGCATATGTGTACATTGTGACCTGTAACAGTGTCAATACGATATAGCTAAGAGGAGTCGTATGGGTACGAACCTCTTAGCAAGGTCGACCAGATATGGAGCATCCATGTATCGAGAGACCTTGTCCAACTCTATTGCTTGGTCTGCATACGAAGCATGAGAGACATCGTTCCCGGCATAAATCGCAACTGTCGACCATCCCACTTCTGATGCGGCTCGGAGAACACGAATCGCAACTGGAAATAGCATATTTGTATCAGCTGGAGCTGTTGGTGATAGCATGGCCCCCACTCACTTTCGCCTCTATTGGCAACCAAGACTTTATATGGCGGCATTCTCTTCGTGAGCTCCTCTATCCGGTTTGTGCGACTGCTCTACCAGCCTCGATGGATGCCAATGACTGAGAGAGAATAGCTAGGTCCCGTGCAGTACCAGGATTGCGCGAGAGTCCGTGATTCGGCCTGAGTTCGGCTCTGTATTGGGTGAAACGGATGCATACTTGGACCGTGGGGTCGCAGAGGGTTTGTGGGCGTTGGGAAGCCAGTCGTTGAGAACGCCGTCGATACCAGGTTGAGTTAGGAGAGCGGAACGAGCATGGCACCACCATCGTCGTCGTCGGGAACAAAGGGCAGGGACGACGGCGTTTCGTGGAAGGTGTGTAGCCGTTGGTCTTGGCGTCGGCCTACAGACCACCACCACTTCATTCGCATGTTTCGCTGACCTCCGTTTCCATCGCATAGCACTCAATATCGAAATTGCGACAACAGCAAAATCTCATTCGAACACCAGACCCATCCAACCCAGGTTATGCTCGCCAGAAAGAGAACGGGAAGCTCTGGGTGCGGCAAAGGCTGGACGCGTTGTTAGACGAAGGCTCTTGGAACGAAATAGGATCCATTACTGGGAAACCTGTCGTAGAC
Source organism: Steccherinum ochraceum (assembly GCA_004332605.1). Classification (NCBI taxonomy): domain Eukaryota; kingdom Fungi; phylum Basidiomycota; class Agaricomycetes; order Polyporales; family Steccherinaceae; genus Steccherinum; species Steccherinum ochraceum. Next base: position 7,357 of record RWJN01000352.1, read on the forward strand.
GAAGAGACTGGCGAGTTGAAAGAGTTCATACCTGGGTACGTCGTGCCGATACTGTTGACGTCCCCCACACTGACTATGCTTTTCGTCGTAGAAATATCCTCATCGGCTGGGGTAGACTTAGTGGCAAGAGAGTCTTCGTCACTGCAGATGATTTCGGTGTTAGAGGAGGACACGCTGACGGTGGGATTGCAGGCAAAGTGGCATATGGCGAGGTAGGTCTCATTATTTTCCGTCGCGAGGTCTATCTGACCATACCAGACGCAAGCTCGTAAAGCAGGCGTGCCGATAGTCAGTATACGAGAGATCGTACCCCGGTTGTAAATTGTTCACCCTCACTCAGGTTCGTCTTCTCGACGGCTCAAGCGGAGGCGGAAGTGTCGCAAGCTGTACGTCCTCTTACCAGATTACCATTTGCTTCGAACTCATGTATGCGGCTTAGATCTCACAATGGGAGCAACCTACATACCAGCTCTCGCTGGATTGGCTCAAAGTATGGATGCATTGGCAACAGTACCTATAGCAAGTGCTCTACTTGGCCCGGTAGTTGGGCTTGCCGCTGCGAAAGCTGTCGCTAGTCACTTCAGGTACGCTATCTTTTCTAGCAGCGAAGTTACTGTTCCTGAAGACCTCCTGCAGTGTTATGGTCAGGAATCTAAGCCAGGTTCGTTTTTGCACACCTCCCTAGACCGAGGGATAGTTTCTCACTTTACGTCCCAGTTGTTCGCAGCTGGACCACCAGTTGTCAAGCAAGCGACATTTGAAGACCTCTCTAAAGAAGCTCTCGGCGGCTGGGACATTCATGCTCGGAATGGCACTGTCGACAACGTCTGCAACTCCGAACTCGAAGCGTTTCAGCAAATTCGCGATTTCCTTTTTTTCTTGCCGCCGAACGTCTATGCTATACCGTCGGTGCAACCGTCAAACGATCCTGCCAGCCGACGAGAAGAAGAGCTAATCTCCATCATCCCAAGACGGCGAGCTAGGATGTACGACATTCGCTCGCTGATCAGACTGCTGGTTGACGTATCGTCAAATCCTTCCTCGTCACATCACTCTACTGGCTCATCATTCTTTGAAATTGGAGAAACATGGGGAAGAACCATCGTGACCGGGCTGGCCAGACTTACAGGACGTCCGGTCGGGATATTGACCAGCGACTGTACCGTAGGTGGTGGTGCAATCGATGCTCTAGGATGCCAGAAGACGGCAAGATTCGTGAATATGTGTGATCACTTCAAGTGCGTCACTGTATAGTCCTTCATCCAAATCCAGTACTGACGATACTTCCAACAGCATTCCCATATTGAATCTTGTCGATCAACCAGGATTCGCCATCGGCTCTGCCGCGGAGAAAGCTGCTACCATTCGACATGGCGCGTCTGCTATGTCGGCCTTGTACTCTGCACGAGTTCCTATCTTCACTGTTGTCATCCGCCGTGCCTTTGGTGTCGCGGGCGGCGCTTTTGCCTATCCTGAAGATGATAATAACAACCGGGTCGCATGGTACGCACATCGTCGTCTGTATTGTCGCTCCCTCTTACACTTGCGGCTTACATTAGGCCATCTGGTGATTGGGGGAGCTTACCTCTAGAAGGAGGTATTGAAGCTGCATACAAGCGCAAATTGAACGATGCGCCAACTCCTGCTGCGCGTGAAAAGATCATGAAAGATCTCCTAGCGCAGTTCGAGGAAGTGCGGGATCCAATGCGAACAGCGCACAAGTTTTGGGTTGAGGAAATCATAGATCCTCGTGACACCAGACCAATGGCATGCGATGTGAGTGTTTTGTTATGAGTTTCAACTTCGGATTGTTTCTAATATGTCGCAGTGGATTGCACATGCCTACGAGCAGCTGCTACCTCAGCTTGCTGCACGGAAACAAGCAGCTGTTAGTTTCAAACCAACGTACAAATTGTAACATGTATTCCGCAGATATCTGTACATATGAAGCGAACTGGTATATACTCAATTTTCTCATCTACCTGTCTGCCGCTTCTCCATTGCGCGGAAGGCGGGATACGTGAGCAGCGCCACAGCCGACCCAGTCAAGATCCCAAGGTCACCCGATCCAGCCGCCGCAATCGGTCCAGTGTACCAAACTTGGGACATGCAGGGGATGATGATACCGCATGCACAAAGGAAAGACATCACTGCGGCCAGTCCTACAGGTAGTCTGTCTGGTTTGTTCCAGTCTGCGACGTTGTAGCGAGACCAAGTGTTGCGGCGGAAAATGAAGTGCTCCAGTACGACGATCACAGCAAAAACGCTACTCCAGTAGCCGATGATACCTATGATGTGTTCAGTGTCGTGCTGATTGCAAGAGACGGCCGAAAAACTCACTGAGGATATCGACGAACGTCGCATAAAAGCGTTTGGCTCCAATGATTGCGACGGGTATCAAGCTAACAGAACGGCCAGATTAGAAGAACAATTGAAAGCAACAGGTTACTCACATTGCTTCTGAGATAATCATGTAGACGTAACGTGGTATTTTGCTGAAGAGAGAACCGATAGTCATAAAGCTTGTCCCGAAGGTATACATTGTAGGTGCGCCTTGATAATGCTTAGAAAGCACTCTGCGGGAGAGAATACGAAGAGACTTACATGCGCTCGGAATTGATAACGCTAGCAAGACCGTCAAGAAATCGCCGAAGCCACCAGCACGATGGAGTACAGCGCGGATGAGACCGCCAACGTTGTTCCCGCCTTCAAATCCAGCCTCCCAAGAAACGACGTTCCCTGCACATGCGGCGAAGACCGCACCGAGGTAGTGAGCTGTTAACTGAGGTAATCATTAGTAAGTCTTGACCCACAACATTGAGACTTCTTACGCTTGCAGTGAAAAATCCGAGGTAGGTATATATAAATATGCGCATACTGGGGTCTCAAATGAGTTTACGGCTGAGATTCAGCCAGGAAATAAATATACCTGGATGCACGCGCATCATGATATACTCCATAGTCCGGAGTCATCATGCACCAGCTGATCACGCTTGAAGCAGTGGTAGTTGCGAATGTGATGATGCTTGCGGCAGTGAGAGGCTCTGGTGGCGGGACGTTGGAGAGATGTTTTCCCCCGACGCCGAGCATCACAATGAAAGCAATGACGTTGGGTATCCAGGCAACACTTTCGTACCTGGAAACATAAAGTGAGTGATGCTGTTTTTGTAGATGAGCCTATGCAACATACCAATGAATCACTTTGTAGCCGCAAAATGTTACCTGGTGATTAGGTTGAGACAGAGTAATCGTGAGAGGTATTGAGACTCACTGCAAAAGATATGATACCAATGATGACGATACCGAGTGAATCATCTAAATGGCCAGAAGAAACGCTTGCAAGCATCTGTCCACCAACAATGCAATTCAGGATCAGGAATCCTTGCATGGAAAACACAGTGAGTGCGCTGGGTATAATGGCACCATAATAGCTACCAAGACCGCTCGTCATATGTTGTCAATGGGTACGAGAAGAGAACGCACCCCCAGGAGAATCGGGCGGTCACCATGGATCGTGTACCGAGTTTGGGACCAAAGACAGCGCTGCCAGCGAGTATACTATGTTAAGATGAATAGTGCAAAGAAGTACTCGAGCGTACAAGTATGCGGGTACCGTGCATGCCCTGCGAAGGAATCATAAATCGATACAATCATACCACATTGCCGGACACAGAGAACGCACAGGAGGTCAACTATGAGCAGAATGATGAGAGACTGCTTTACACCCATGCCGAAAAACGCTGGTCCCGCGGCACCGGTACCAAGGCTGGAAAACCCAATCACATATACTCAACGCTTCTGGTTGAGAACAGGATTATGAACTCACGCAAGTACGTTCATATTTGCAGAGAACCATACGAAGAAAATTTGAAAGAGCTTCGGATCGGTCCGGCCTTCCGCAGGTATGGGGTCAATCCTTAACGATGGGCGAGATCGAGACATTAGCGGAACCCAAGGAAACTATTGTATGACGAAGCTGAAACATGACTCACCCATTCATTTCAACTCCCCAGCGAGTAAGGAAGTACTGGATTCGTTCGGGCCATGTTGTAGGTCGTGTGATCTGTTCTTCGTGACTTTGAGCATTTCGGGTCGTCTCATTTTCCAGACTCTTCTCATCTCCCAATGATGACATCGAAGCGAGAAATCGGCGAGACAACGCCCCAGGACTTGGGGGAGAAGATGGGAGAAGTCCAAGTTGTTTTGACTCGCATCATTCGAGCTTATACCCTCCAGATCTGGAGCCACGTGGACCAGCGTGGACCGCAATCGAGACTTCGAGGTAACAATCGAAGACTCAACCGAATGGATCACTCCAGTCAGCGAATCATTCGGAGAAGCAACTGGGAGCAAGTGCGGTGTGAAAATTGCCGAAGAAGATAGGATCCAGGACTATGATAGCTGATAAGACAGCGCTGGCGCTTGAGGTAGACGAAAATTTTACGCAGCGACGGATGTCGACCTCTTAGCGCTGCGACAAGCTGAAGCAGCGCGAAGGATGTAGCTGCATCTACTTCAGCGGGACGATCGGACCAAGGTCGACAGGATGGAATGATGGCGTACTGAGAATTACCGAAAACAGGCGAGAAAAAGCATTCAATACCAAAGCGTGAAGCTCGGGTGCGTTTCAACTTTCATATGGGCAGCGGATGAATTGAATGTGCATGCATACACGACGAAGAGGGGAGTAGGCGCATGGTTATCTGTCTTCAAGAGGTTCGACGAGCTGGTATCATGTGAGTTGAAACAGCTTACTTATAAAGAACTAGCCGAATTTGAACGTACCTCAGTGAGCCTTTCTTGATGCCAATGCATCTGTACCTTGTCCATGTCGTGTTCCGGTAGCCACCACTCTAAAAACATGAAGAAAACACAATCCACGAGCATGATGCACGCATATATCGGGCCAACGACGACGCCAAGGTCGAGTGTCCTATTAGAACCAGTATTCATGAGATATTGCGTATTATCAGCCGTCGGTACGGACTTACCTGTAAAGTCGTGTCCAGAAGTCGTACGCTTCAGTAGCTAGGACATCCTCGTAGACCTGCTCAGTGCGGTCGCCGATCTCGCTCCAATCGTACATTCCCTTGATGCGCTCATACGCTTTCTGAGGGTCATGTTGACTAGCCGACACGATGCGGATAGCTTCTGACACCGCTCGTACGACGTCTACAGATTGAGATGAGCGACTATTGACGGTAACATAGTGCAAGAGCATACCATCTTCATCCGGATTTGCGAAGGAAATACTGTCTTCGGGCAAAATTTCTGGTACGCCACCAACGCGAGTTGATACGACGTACAAGCCAGCACACGCGGCTTCTAGGATGGCTATGCCAAACGCTTCAGTAAGAGAGGTGTTCATGAAGATGGTACCACGAGTCAACACCTGTCCATTGTGATCAGCGCGGCAGGGTGATTACAACATACTAATCGACACTCACTCCGCGGACCTCGCTATGTCTCACAGCACCTAGAAGCTCTATCCTGTCTTGTAGCAAATGCCTCTCTCGCATCTGCAGAATGTCTATCATTTTAGGACCGTCGCCTCCTATATAATAATCGAAGACATGAGCAATGTAAAGCAGCATGGACAAGAGGTAGAAGCACACCAATAACAAACTTAACGTTAGGGAAGAGAGCGCATATACGAGGTGCTGTAGCCACAAGGAGATCGATACCCTTCCTGTAGGCCATTCGCGCGACGACAACTATCGTTACTGGATGTTCATGAGCCAAACGTCAGAGACTATATATGAGGCCTGATCATACCTGTATCCGACGGAGCTTGAGTTGGATTTGGTTTGAACTGGTCTGCAACGATCGCGCTTGGGATGACGTAGGCGGGATGTGGCAGCATCTTTGCTCGGAGTACAGTATTTTCTCTTCCGGTATGTGATACGCATATCACCGCGTCTACATTCCGCAGCGCACCCACTAGGAGCTTGTTTGTGAGGATGCTTGCGGCGTCGTCAAATCCAAATAGACTGTGGTCTGTGAATACCGTCCTGATACCCATTAAATGGGCATGGAGGATGCCTTCGTGCGCGAAAGACGACAGAGCGGCATGGGCATGTATCAACTTCACCCCTTCACGGAGCGCGATGGTGCGCAAGTAAGGCAGAAAGGTAAAGAAGTTGGGAAGGGTGGCGGAAGATGCGATAGTAGGGTAGGGTATGTAGTATACCTTCAGAGAGGGAAGCATCCAGCGTATTCCCATTCTGTCAGGAGGATGACTGTGGGTGATCACAATAACCTAGAGGGTGCCATCACTTCAGATACAGTCGCTGGCAGTAATCTCTATAGCATACCTTATGTCCCTTTCGTATCATATTAGCACTAAGCATGAAAATGTGGTTTTCAACTCCCCCGACATTGGGGTGGAAGAAGTCGGCGACCATCCTATGCACGATCAAATCAAGATCAGGATGACGTTCAAAATGTAAGAACATACGCTATCGTTGTGGGCTGCATTTTGCCCTAGAATGCAGCATAACATCTGCAAGGGACCAAGCTTGAGTCAAAACAAGAATGTGTTCTTCAGCTTGATGATCGTGGTGTCGTGGCAAGGTGCCCAAAAAGGAAGCTGTCCGAAACCGCGCGCCAGACACAGCGGTCCCAGTCCCCGACCGCGAGAGTCCCCTTGGCCTTCACCACTGTGAGCGTCGGTAGTCCTTCTCCTCTTGCCACCGGAGTCATGCCTTTCCTGACCGCGTCGATAGATGCGTTCATTGTGTCTGCCGTCGTCGCAAACGTTCCTTTGATACTGCTCTTCCGACGAAAACGCGCACCCTTGGAATCCCCACACCGACTCGCTTTTACAGTCCTCGTCCTCTTACACACTACCTACATACTCTACGTCCTCTTCATGCAATGGCCACCGAATCTGTTCCAGCGGCTCAAGATACCAGTGACGATGCCTTCAGACAGTATTCGGGCACTTCTTCTCCACAAAGCCGGGCTGGATTCGGACGCCACTCTCCCAAAACCTTTGGAAAGTCTCATCTCTCGTATGCCGTCCTTCGACTTTCGAACGTTCTATGTCAGGTATCTAGACTCAACTCTCTCTCAAAACACTGTGCATGACTAAACGGACGTATGTTTTCCACAGGTTTGGCCAATCGGTCTTACAAGACTGCGAATACTGCACGTCCTACGATGAATTCGCATTGTACGCGCTACCTGGACCTTTACTGGAATACATTCGCGAGACGGCCGTTATTGGCCTGATCACTATCAGAGGCAGTCATAGGGAGCGGTGGAGGACGTACGCAGTCGTTGCAGTCGTCTGTGCGGCAATTATGGAGGGATACACGACCGCAGTGCAGCATGTGCGAATACCGAAGGATGGTTTGAACGTGTTCATGGTGCGTGGCTACTGGTGTTCTTCTTGTACAATCTTATTTACCTGATTGCATGACTTGTAGCTGCACGACAACCTCTGGATATGCCGCCAACTGCTCTTCCTCGTTCTCCCTCTCATCGTACATGCCACGCGACCTTCGCCACCGCTCGCCGCCGATCCGAATACAGCATTGTTACAAGTCCAATCCAACCTTCAAGCTGCCGTAACGCGCCTCACATCTCTCAAATACATGAGAGGTGCGGTCATGCGCGACCCCTCCCTCCGAACGACGTCGACCGAGTGGTGGGGCAAGCAGAGGGCCCAAGGCGAGACCATCCGAGAAGACGAAGCAGTACAACGCATGGCAGAGAAGCTCGGATACGCTTTCGTCGGAGTAGATGAGAAAGGCGAAGAGGCGCACCTGAAGAAGAACGCAAGAGCTGCGGTCGACGCTTTGAAGGCAGGGTTGGCACCGCCGGTCGCTGTACCTAGCCCTCAGGCCGGCTGAACCTTTCGCGATAATGTTTATTTCTGCATAGATTCTGGACGCATTGTTGTATTTCAAGCATACTGTATTGATACCCGCCATGGATACCAGGAGAATCATGGATGAGAGCCTTTTACTGTCACTGGAGCTGCGCGATTGTACGCGCCAAGATTGGGACGCGGCGCGTCGAGCGAAGGCGCGGTAACGTAGCGTTTTGTGGCTGCATGAGGTGAGTGCTCAAGGACGGTACTGTCAACCGATTAGCACATGCTTCTACGGTTGAAATCCTTATTTCAGACTTTGAAATCCTCAACAACCATCCGGCTATGCTTCTACTGTTATGAAGAGAAGCCGGTCACGCTGTTGGGGCTTTCGAAGGGATCGTGGTGTTGAATGCTAACGTTGCGTGAGTACACATTACTACTGATATGAAGGCGTCAAGCTAACCCGTTTCGCTATTCTCCGCCGCTTTGGACTAATCGTATTAGAAGGCAAGTTAGGCTTGTGCTGCACAGAAGAAGATTCGTGCAGAGTATAAGATTGGCTTCGAAAAACAAGGAACGAGAGCGCCGCAACATACTGGAACAACGATACGCGGAGGTCAGGGCATATTATCCTGGACCTGGTACGATCTTCTATGGGCAGGACGAGAGTCTTGTGTTCTGAGTTTGCCGTAAATGCTGTCTTTTTATTCGAAAGGCAGCTGGTTGATGGTATCCGGCGTGCTTGCAGGACGCAGTGACCTTCTGGAGAGTACCATATCTCAAAATGCGCGGAGAAGAGGCTAGCGTTCTGCAGTATGTTCCTTGTGTCAATCGACAGGCCTTACATGAGGGCTACGTATACTTACCATGACGCCTAGTAAGAAACAAATGAAACACCTCAAGTTTCAATCTCTGCGATTCCGAGTCAGCATCATTCACGCACAGAACACAAGACGACCACGCTTACTATCGCACACAAGGGACATCAAGTGACCTTATAATCACTTTCTGCAATTGTTTTTACTCCTCTGAACGCTCCGACCACCGCTATCATGGCTTACAATCCGATTCGTCTTCTTGGACCTTTCTGCAACCCAGGATTTCATAACGACCACCATTGTAGTAATCAAGCCCTGGTCAAAGCGGGTTCAGCTTCAACCAATGCTATAAATATGCTGCCGTCTATCTTCATCGGCCTTCACACTCACATCATATCTCCTCAGTTCCCCACAATTATTTAACCGTTGGACGTGCAAGGCAACAATTCAATGGCGCCTTCTTCACGCCGCAGGACCCCATTCACTCATGTTTTCAAAGTCGACGTGGAGCAGAGCTCGATCCGACTACTGGGATCCGTAGACACGTCGTGGAAAGCGCCTTCAAAGCCTCTCCGTCAATGTCTTACCTGTGCAAGAATCCAGACGGATGGTGCTACCTTCTATTGGTGTGGAGGATGCAAGGCGGTCGTATATTGTGTACGAGCAGTGCAATTTTTGTTATTCGCTGGCTAATCTTGCCGATATTTTCCAGAGCAAAACATGCCAAGTTATATCACGGCCACAGCACAAGTCATTATGCAACCGAGTACGGGGCCTAGATAACGCATGTGGACCAGAGTCCTCGGCACATTACAGACGTCTTGTGGCCCTTCTCGGTCGGCTTCATGATCCAGTACTCAGGAGAATTGGACCACGCGCTCTCAATTTGTACAACCACCCCACAGCTCGCCTGGAAAATGTGCTCAAGCTGACTGTTACCTCTGTGCCCGTTGCTCGCAAATCAGCACCCTGCAGCTACGTATTCCAAGACGCTCAGTCCGTACCTCTCACCGACTATTCGGAGGTGGACTTCGGACAGTCGCTTATCTCCAAACTGGAGGAATACGACAACATGTTCGCCGTCGTAGTCCAGTTTGACTCTTTCGAGTTTGCAATGCAGCATGAATACTCTACGCTGGATTCATGTGACGTTGCATCTGAATCTGAGGCCCATGCGAATTGGAATGAGAGGTTGGTCAAGGAGTTGAACGAAGGTACGCAAACCAGGTTTGTTATCTGTACGGGTCCTTGTCATCTGACGCACGGGAATTTGCCACAGCGTGCGCCATACAAAACACCATTCAAAGCATGGGTCCTCTGAACAAGCAAGCACTAGGCATATAGCACCTGCCCGGTCAAGTCAACGTTCTCCCCCTAGACCGGACGTTTCCTTATGTATAGACTTGGAGGGACCAATGTCCGGAACATATTTCCTCCTCTTCCTCCACATCTTACTACCACGCCGAGTGGGTATCTCTATAATCAATAGCTGTATCGTGATCAGCATGCAAATTTGTACGAGTAGAGAATGCTATTCTTTTGTAATCAAGCGATCTGAAGACTCAGTCTGCTCACTGAGGGAGGTCGCGTGGAGGTGAACTGGCGCGATGCGTATTCCGCTGCCCTTTTAAGCCAGCGACAAGCCGATCCAACACATTGAACAGTACAACAGCGCATGCACCGACCTGATATCCATTTTTGACGCGTCGAAAGTGAGAGATGCAGCCAGCGGGACAGCGGGAAGAGTGAGGATGTGCACCCAAATGTTCAACATCGCCTGCCATATTCGAACGCGTCGTTGAATTTTTGAAGCGACGACACAGTGCTTGAACGCTTCGTAAAGCTTCGTTGCTTTGCGCACCGCCATTCATATGACTCTGGAGGCCAAGAATCGCGGGAGCTTCTAGTGAGGAGGGGGAGGATAGCAGTAGACTGACGCTACGCCCCTCTCCTCGCTGCTTGTTCCTGCTGACTGTACGCATTTCAGACGCGTTCAGAAGTGAGATAATGCACGCACCAACATCAAGTTCAGTTATGACGCGTCAAAGTCGATAGATGGGCCCGGCGAATCGGCAGAAAAGACGAGTATGCATGATCAAAACTTCAACGCCGCCTGCCATACTTATTCGGACTCGTTGTTGGACTTCCGAAGCCGCGACACGGTAGTACAACGCGTCACAAAGCCTTAACACTTTGTACCCAGTCATGCATGTGATTTCCTTCCGACGGAGAATGGGGACGTTCTGTCGTTGTTTATGCTGACTCCCGGGAAGGATGAGACCCTTCGTGAATCGTCTTCGACGTTCCTCACGTTCATGCGCCGGCGTGTGCACACAGCAGAGCTAGAGCATTGCTTTGGCTGCCAGCGTTGACTTTGAGGAGAAGAATCTTGATGATATGCAAGTACAGTTCACCTTTAGGTGAGAACGGGGTCTCAGGAATACTCGCCCGACGGAAGGCGATCGAAGGTGCATATGCGGAATGCAAGCCTGACTAAAACAAAACAATCAATGAGCTACTTTGAAGTCGCACAAGAGGTGTAGAGTCACGTACTGTCGCTGCTACACAGAGCACCAACACCTCCAGAGCAGCCTCCGAGTCCTGAGGTGGTCCTACCACGGCGCGAGGCAGGCTCGACTCCCGCCATCGAGTGTTTCGCATGATTTGCAAGTCATCAAAGACTGGTAGCGAGGATTCACGAGGAGTTTCTAGACGACGCTCATGGAAAAGAACAATCGATTCGAGAGTGGGAGTAGTAAGCAGTGGTGTGAGTACAGGATATTGAGACGGTCATCCGCAACCAGAAGTTGCAAGTCATCCGACTCCCGAGTACACAGGTCGCTTTTAAAGTGTTCAATGCGATTATATTACTTCTGAGCTCCCAGTCTGTCATCGGTTCGATGGTGTAGTTGGTTATCACGTTCGTCTCACAGTTTCTGACTGTTGAATTCACCGCAAGGTGCACGAGAGGTCTCCGGTTCGAGCCCGGGTCGAACCACTTTTTGCGCCTGTACTCAAGCCGTCCACGTGACCTGCGCTTGGCTGCGGCTACTATAACGGTGGGTCGCTGTAAATAACTGCTCCGGCCAACGTGCGTCCATCCTTCCTCTCCAGCTTTCTTTCTTCCTCTCTCGTCCTTTTGTCTCTGCCCTTCCTTCGTCGCCTCCAACTACTCGCGACTGTCGTGACCCATGGCCTCCGCAACCGCGCACAAGGATATCCCTGAGGACGTCGTCGATGGCTCTGCTGAGCAGGCCATATCTGTCCCGGACACCAGCGACGCCGGAGAGGGCGGCAAGCTCAAGATGATTGTCTCGCTGGTCAAGAAGTGTCTCGGAGTGAAGGACATAGCTACCATGTACGTCCCTCTCGTTCCTTGCTGCCGTACATCGTGCAGTGTCCTCTGAGCCGCTGTCTCTGATCCCGCGCTGTCGTCCCCGTTATCAGGCGTCTCTCGTTGCCAGCGTCCCTCTTGGAGCCCATTCCCAACCTCGAGTACTGGCATTACCTCGACAGACCCGACTTGTTTGCTGCGTGAGTAGCTTTGTTGTTTTGATTTTCACCACTCGCTGAGACCGGGGGACGACCCAATCTAGGATCAATGATTCCGATGACCCCTTCGAGCGGATGCTTGCTGTCCTCCGATTCACCTTCTCCAAAGATCTCAAGTTCATTGTGAGTACACATATTCAAGCTGCTCAATCACAGTCGGTCGTTTCTGTGTCTTATGGACGAGTGCGGATGGGCTCGAGGACTATTGGAATGCGCAGGCGCGTCACAGTGGGCTGGTGGAGCAGCACTGCGCGCAGTGCCGGCTCGGCTTGGCAAAGCTAGACAAGACACGAAACGTCCACACTTGATTGAGCAGGTGTTATGCAGCTATTGAACATCGTTGACAATCTTTCCTCAGCGTGGCAAAGTATGCAAGCCGTACAATTCCGTACTGGGCGAACACTTCCGGTCGCATTGGGATGTGATACCCGTCAGTTACCCTTCCGACCCTATGCAGCCTCCAATCCAGCACCTCTACCTCTCCGAAGCGGCAGCCCAAGTCAGCATGACCGCTCTCTCTGCGCCCTCATCGCGTTTCCCTGCCTCGGAGACCGCTAGCTTCAAGAGCGCTATCAGCGGGAGGAGCAGCAAGAGCACACTCAGCGTCGTCAGCACCTTGTCCAAGAATGCTTCACGACCTGCCTCGAGCAAGAGCACGCCTGCGACCACGCCGGACTTGACCGACCCCGAGTTGGATGCCCGGATGTCGAATCTGAGCTTGGCAAACCCAAATGCATCCAACTCCGGCTCATTGTTGGAAGCTGGAGACGTGCCAACCCTGGGCGACCGACCCCGTGTCCGAATCACCTACCTCACCGAGCAAGTATCCCACCACCCTCCCGTGTCCGCATACACCGCCTACTGCCCCAGCCGCCATCTCGAGATGACCGGCATCGACCAGATCTCCGCGAAAGTGTCCGGCACATCTTTACGCGTCGAGCCCGGCAGCTTCAACAAGGGCTTGTTCGTCAAGATCAACGGCGGCCCCGGCGAAGGCGAGCAATACCACGTGACGCACCCCGTCGCGTCCGTGAACGGGTTGTTCAGAGGGAGCTTCTACATCACCGTCTCGGACGCGACGATCATCACATGCACCGGGGCCGACGGGCAGAACCTGCGTGCGATCATCGAGTACAAGGAGGAGTCGTGGCTCGGGCGCGCGCACTTCCTGTTGGAGGGCGTCATCCACACGTACACGCCTGGCGAGACGGCGCACGAAGAGTGGACGAAGGTCAAGCACGTCCCGCGCTCGCGCGTCCTCGCCGTGTTCGACGGCTCGTGGAAGCAGGTGATCCGGTGGAAGAGGGTCGACGCGCCGGATTCGGAGTACACGACGTTGTTGGACATCTCGACGTTGCATGTGATTCCGAAGGTCGTGCGGCCGCTGGAGAAGCAGAGCGGGACGGAGAGCCGGAAGTTGTGGGAGAAGGTGACCTCGAGTTTGCTGGCGAAGGAGTATTCGGAGGCGACGAAGCACAAGTTGGCGATTGAGCAGAAGCAGAGAGACGATGCGGCGGCAAGAATTAAGAAGGGCTCCAAGTGAGTTTCCATTTCATCTAACTGTCCTGGTGCGGGCACTGACGCATGTCTCGCAGATTTATACCAGTCTACTTCGACGGCGATTACGAGTCGGGTATACCAATACTGACACCAGAAGGCCGCGCAGCACTCGAAGAGGAGTTCAAGGAAGAAGGCGAATACCCATTAGAACCCATCTCCCCCTCATCCGCTGACGAGAAGGCCGAGGCCGACTCATGATATGCCCGCGGAGAGAGTCGTTTTTCTGTTCGTTAATGCAGTAACCCTGTTACCCGTTTTCACATACACAATATTTCATGACCATTCACGACACCGGACTTTTTCTTTTCACCTCACCTTACCCCTCACGCACCCCCACCACCTCCCCAACAATTGTACTTTTACCTCGATATCGACGTCTTTCGGCATAACGCACACCCACATACCGGTCTTTCGTCCTCATCCTCGTAGTATGCTTGCAAACGCAAACCTTGCTCAATGTCTAGTTTTCACCCTTCCCTCTTTTTTCATCACAGTAATACCTTCAATTTTTTGTCGCATTTCTTTTTACCCCCATCGCCTTCATATTACAGTACACCGCTAAAGCTTGTTGCCTCTTCGCCGCAGTGATCCGCTGAGAACGACCCGCGCATGTACGAAGTATATAGGTTCATGACATATACCAAAAGACGACAGCATGCTTCTGGGGTTTGAGATGGGACGCACCCGGACGGGCTATGGAAGCCGCGTCTGGTCGTAATTCCGATAGGATATCCTAGAGCTTACCGGAGCGCAGCATAGAAGATAGTCTATTCGATGCACGGAGGGCAATGCAATATACGAAATGGGCTGCGCACACCGCAGGATATCGCTCAGGAAACATGACACCACCCGATTCAATCCCAATACACCAATGCACACATTACATCCCAACCTCCTCATCAACACCCACCCACTTCCTCACCCTCACCCTATCCCCCACCCTCACATACCCATCGCCCTCCGGTACGGCATACGTCCCAAAGATGGGCTTCTTCTTCCTGTTCGCGTTCCCGTACCTGGTGATGACTTTGTTGGGGATTGCTGGGTCGCGGATGCCTGTGGAGGGGTCGACGTTTGGGAGCTACAGCGCCATGTGTAAGGATGAGGGTGAATAAGTAAAGGATGAGAAGACGAAGAGCGCACCAGACATCGTGCGCATTGGTCGACGACGGTGATGATTTGCGACATGCCTTTCGTTTGAGTTTGCGTGGGCGCCGAGGCGGATTGAGATTCAATCTCGACTTCGCGCCATAGATCCTCGGCGTAAGGTACGCCAGATCCTTTCAGCACGATGTTCGGGCGGAATCTAGCAAACACACGCAATGTTTGCTCGTCAATATCTGCGTATACCCCGTTGACAATGCGTGAACACGAAACTTACCTCTCCATCTCCAACTTGCGCCCAACCCACTCGCCCGCGATCCCACGCACCTCCTTCGGGAGCTCCGTGCCCCCAAGCTGCGCAGCAAGGTTCACAGTACTCGATAACGACTCGAGGCTCTCCTCCGACGCGAAGTGGATCGGGTACACATCCTACATCACCATCACCACGAGTTCAACATTCAATGTATATGCACTCGGAGGATGACGTGTGACGTACGGGATAGCACACGGGCGCGACGAGGTCCGGGAACGCCTCCGTGGGCGGGGCCATGCGTTCTTCCTCTGCGCTCTTCATCAGGAGCAGCACGGGTCTGCCGAGGAAGGCGGAGAGGATGTCTGAGGGCGATTCTTGTTCTTGTGGTTGGGAGAGGGATTGGCAGACGTAGCCGTCCATTTCGAATATTTCGAACATGACTACGTCGGAACAACTGTGCGTGTTACGAGCGGTTAGTGTACGTCGGAGGGTTCGAAGTGTGTATTGCTGGGTGGGAGACGTACCGTCGCCATGTCTCGAGCATCTCTGGTGTTGGGTTCAGCGGGAGGCTGAACGTCTTCGTTCCAGTCGAGAGCGGGACCTCCACAGTCAGTACACCGCCGTAAGGAGACGTAGGGTCTGGTAGGATTCGTGGGTGAATGTGAACCATCTATGGGATATGCTGATTGTCAGTCTCACTAGTAGTCATGTCGAGTTGAGGTTAATTAGACGTGCAACGGACCTCAGCGTGCTGACGGAGCGTGAGGACACGCTGGTCCTCTGCTTTGACGATGCACCATTTGCGGTCGTACTGGACGCATATATGCGTAAGTAGGTGATTTTGAAAGCATGTAGTAGAGCGCGGTACGCACCTCAAATCCAATGGGAGTCCACCGAGCCTCCTGCAACTCCGTTCCTCGACAGCTCTACGCAGCCACTGAGTACAGGCTGGCAAGCAATTCGAGTGCTCTGACACACACCTTGATGGGAAACACGAACAGTCGTGACACAGTGATGTGGTCCGTTTGAACCAACGTTCTGTTCAAAGGTTTCACGGGTTTGATGATGTCACTCTCCTTGACCTCAACCCTGGCTACCGGAGGTGCGACCGCAGAGGTACGACGCTACATAGGGCTGTATGAGACGCGTCGACATGTACATGAGAATGACGGGACGCACCTTGGACCAGAGGATAGCCACGACGGGCAACAGCAGCGCGACGAGCAGGAGGTATTGGTTGGCCATGGTGAGCGTAGTGATCGAAGAGAAGTTGGAGTCACATTCGCAGCTTCTATGTCGCGTAGGTTATATAGTTCGTGTGGGAGTGTGGACTGCGTCGCGTCTCGGACATTGTTATACACTGGGCGGGTAATGGGAGGTCTAGTGATGAGTTGCATAACGTTAGATGACTCACTGCGTTCAAGCGCTTCCTGGTGGAGACGAGTCCTGGCCGCCTGTACCGACGGTTGGGAATTATCTGACTGGACGGATGTTGACCTGTCTGGTTGGGAAGACGTGGTAGAAGCGTGTCGCAGGACACCTGGGCGGGTGTGGTCCAGCGAAGCAGAGACGCATCGGCGCCAAACGACCTGTCTCCAGCAGGCGCAATCTGGCCTCACCTGGGATTTTCTGTCGCTCATCGTACACACAACGCCTGGTCAATGACTGGATACAACTGTTGACGCTTGAACGCAGTGACTCTGACTAGGTCGCCGTACCGTACAGATGGTCCATGGAGGTTTCTATGCCCTCGTAATATGACTACTACACTGTGACCATCGCTTATGGTTCAATGGTCTAGTGGTTATGACTTCTGCTTTACACGCCGTAAGCGCAGACGGTCGCCGGTTCGACCCCGGCTTGAATCAGCTTTTTTGCTGCTATATACGATCGAGCTGCGATCGAGGGTGGCGCTGCCCGTCTTGCATGCAGATTTTTGGAGGGTGCCTGGATGAAAGCATCCGCGCAGTAAAAATGAACGGATGGACGCATCTGGGGGCGGGTCAGGAGGGTCGATCGCTCCCAGCGCCCAGGAGAGCCCTCTTCCTCTGAGCTCCCACTGGGCTTGGGGCCCTCCTTTATATCTGTCCTCCCTCCCTCCTCCCGCCCGCCCTCTCCCTTCCTTCCGCCCCCTCACCTCACCGTCGACAGCGTTGACGACGCCCCGACGCCCAACCAGGACCGCAGATTGCCAGCGACTTCGCCGTGTTTCACTGCGATCAGCTGCGTTCGGTGAGTAACGACCCCTTACGCACCCCCTTCGCCTTCCATCTCTGTTTGCATCTCTTCCTCACTGCCATCCCACCTCCTTCGCCCTATTACCCCCGTATCTCATCTCCCATGTGTCCTGCGCGGCTGCTTATAATCTCTCGCACAGGCAATTCTCTCTCCCTTGACCGCTTCCGTCCCCGACCGACCTCATATCTCTTCGGTCTGGTCTATCCCCAGTCTTCCTTCGACTGAGGCCCCCTCTTTCTTTCTCTATCCACCATGTCGCTCCCCTTGCCAGGTACCTCACAGGCCCCGCCTCTCGTCCCAAATGTCATCTTCGACGGGAACAGCGATGTCAGCACCTGCGGGACCCTCAACATCGGTTGGACCACCGTAGGCGATCCCACCGACCTTACCCTCTTCATCAGCAACCTCGACGCACTCAACTCGAGCCCGACGCCCCCCTCAACGATCTACAACTTCTCCATTGGCACCCACATCAACCCTACCGTGACGCAGCTCTTCCCATGGACCCCCGTCAACGTTCCACAAGGCCAATACACCGTCGTAGGGTATTACAACGATCAACAATCCTCTTCTCCCTCGTTCTCCGTCGTCAACGGCTCAGACACCTCCTGCTTCGCCTCCACTGCTCCCTCTTCCACGTCCTCCACCAGCAGCACCTCCAACACGGCCTCGTCCACCTCCTCCGACACCTCCAGCCAAACCGGCGTCCCCATCCCCGTCGGCGCGATCTCGACAGGCTCTGACAGCAGCCACGCCGGCGCCATAGCAGGCGGCGTCATCGGCGGCATTGCGCTCTTATTACTCATCGCCCTGGGCCTGCTCTTCTTCCTCCGTCACCGGCGCCGTGCCAAGCAGAGTGCAGGCGCCGGCGCGGCAGGTGCGGGGAAGTGGAACGGGTTGTCGTCGCGCGACTCGAACATCCACTCGGCTTTGCCGACGTTCCTCGGGGGCGATAGGAAAGTGCCCAAGGGGATTCGAAGGCAGAGTGCGGGCGCGAGCAGTACGGGGCATGGAGGAGGAGGAGCGGACCCGGCGTCGCCTGTTGCATCGGACGAAGATGTGTCGACGATCGCGGAGGAGGAGAAGTTCGCTGCGAATGCGCACGGCGGGTACTTCAACACGGCTGCGCCCCTGCCGTACACCGGCTCGCCACACCACCGCCGCTCGTCCACCGGCTCGAACCTGAACAGCACCAGCCCCATCGCCCCGCTCAGCCCCGCCGCGTCGACGAACTCACGCTCGTCCAACCGCGCTGCAGCGCTGTCGAAACTCGACCCCAGCGCCCCGCCCCGCAGCCCCTACGCCGCCCGCAGACAGTCTTTGGACGGCCGCGTGCTCTCGAGCCCGCCGAACTCGCCTACGACGCCGATGACCGCGCCCGCAGAGATGATCCCCATGAACATCAACCGTGCCTCCTCCGGCCCCCGCCGCGCGGCGCGCAAACCCGTGCCTACGTACAACGCCTCCGACGTCTCCTCCACCATGGAACGCCAGGGCAGCGCGAGCTCCGGTGGGCACTCGCACCCGACGATGGAGAGCGCGACGACGTTGGCGTCGCACTCGAATGTTGTGATGATGAAGGGGAATGGGAGCGGGAATGGGAGCAGAGACGACGTGCATTCGATTGCGGGGTTGAGTCATAAGTCGAGCTTTGGGGATGGGAGGCCGGTGCATTATTTGATTCCGGATATGCCGCCGCCGCAGAGGGATGATTAGGGGGTTTGAAAAATAATGGACCTACTAGGTGAGTTTTTCTTGCGAGCACCTGTGGAAGTGATCGAGGGCAAGGAGCTGATAAGGTTGTTTTCTCAGGTACTTTGACTGACTCTCTGACCCTCTTCCTCTCCAATTTACACTTCATGTACGATATGACACTTCCAGACTCACGCACGCTCACTTCACACACCCCATGCACACCACTCCCCTCTCATCCCCTCTATCATCTGCACCTATTTATCCCCCACCCTCACCCCCATCCACTTCCTTCTCTGTTTCCGCGACCCTCCCATCCCCGCGCTTGATTTATCCCATCTGACTTTTGACTTTTCACGTACAAACCTTTCACGTTGACGTTGTCGATGCTGACTTGACTTTACCCACCACGAACTTTGACGTTGACGCTTTTGTTTCTGCTGTGGCCCTTCCCTCCCTACTCCCTCCCTTCCCTCCCTCTCCCCCTCCATCACCCGAAGACACCACCCCCACCACCACTATCTCCACCACGCACAAATTTATCACGGATGTACTATCGCTTGTTTTAATGACCCCTTCCGATGCTGCTTGTTGTATTCCTATCTACCTACCTGCACTTGTCGCTGTGTTCTGTGTTCTGTGTTTTTGGCTTTGGCTTTGCAATTGACTTTTTTCTTGGCTTCTTCATGCCGAAACGTGATCGAGCCGCGGGTTCGAAGGAATCGTATCGTACGATACGATACGATATGGAATGACGTTGGGAAAGATGACGTCGTCTGCTTTCTGCTTTGATATCTCGACAACGACGCTGACGACTTCGTCGTCGGTTGGCGGGGACGCGGGGCAGGCACCGACCGCTCGTGTTCAGGCACCCGCCGGCAAGTAGAGTACGCGTTACGATTTCGGCGGTACCAACGCGGCCGGACGCCCCGCCGGCGCGTCACTTTTGCTGTCTCACACAATCTCGAGCTTCGGAATTCGTCACGCGTTTTCGCCTCGTTCATGTGCAGAGATGAACTGGAGGAAGAGCTTGCATTGACAACGTCGTCATGAGATTGGCGCATAGTTGAGTTGAGATGAAGTTCTGGAATGTAACAGAAGTGCTATACGGATCTGTGATTTGCACTGGCGTGTCGATGACTATGTAGATTGCAGATTGGAAACGAAGAGTAAAGCTTGAAGCTTGGAGATCGGAGGGAAAGAAGCTTCGGATGGAGGGCATAGGTTGTCGCAGTGGAGCACTGCGATATCATCGACCGGTACAGATATCGGTCTCGGAAACCGCATTGCTGTAAAAGCAGTGAGCAGTCCTCCAGTGGATCGCAGAACGATGCTACATATAACATTATCCAATACAACGCGAAGATAGACCATAATACAAGCGTACCCGGAAGAACGACAAACAACGAAGGAGGCGCATATGCATCATCAGTACACAATGCCCTCGTTCAGCATAGTCACCAACTGATCCTTCCACGACATCCCCTTAATCCCCCCAATGCTATACACATCCCTCTCTCCAGCAGTTGAGAAAGCAACAGGAATGAACTCAGAGATCTCATCATGGTCAGTCGTGAACACCACCATATACCCATGAAAGATCCCCTTCTTCTGATCCTCCGTCACCGGCATCCCCCCAGGACCCTCCCTCAAACACTCCCTTATCTGGTCTTTCGCCCTCACGAACGAATCAATCGGCGTGACCTCCGCATCGATGACGTAGAACGCCGTCTCCGTACGCGGGTGTCCTGGCCGCCGCCGCACGCGGACGTACAGGACGTCCTGGAGGGCGCGTTCGGGGTGTGCCTCGATGTCGAGCGCGCGGTAGGAGGCGTTGAGGATCGTGGGGCGGTGTTTCTCGACGAATTTGTGCAGGAGCTTGCGTTGGAGGAGGAGGGAGGTGTCGAGGCCTGCGCGTGTTTCTTGGGCGTCGAGACATTTGGGTTTGTGCTGTTTCCACGCGTTCTTTTGGCATAGTTTGCTCTGGAAGCATACACATGGCGAGGTAAGTCGAAGGAACGTGGAGCGACCAGGCTAGGAACGCACGCAATACACCGCCCTTCGACAACCCCCGCATTTCAGCAATGTCACTCCTGGCTCTCCAGACTTCCAGCAGTACTGACACTGCAAAGCCATCCGCCTGTGAACCTCTTTCGGGTTCGAAGCAGGATGGCGACGTTTGGGAGCGAGAGGAATCTCGACGTCCTCGTACTCATCCGAAGAGGTATAATAGTCGTCTGAGTCTTCGACGTCAGATGGGGCCATTGTGGTGGATGGGGTATCGCTGTAAACTTATGTTCATCAGTACTAGTTCAAGCGCAATAGACAGGGAAAACCCTCACCGAGTTTCTTTGGAAAGTGTATTGAGTTGAAGGACGAGGACGCTCAACGTGACGAAGCTTGTCGAGCTCGATGCTATCAAGCGCTTACAGGGATGTGGACGTATGCTGTGTACACGCCTTCGAGCTCCTTCTGCGCATTTCAGAGCGAAGCTGAGATGCGGGGCGCAGTCGGAAGCGAAAGAGGGACGACATGAGGCATATCTGGTGATTCCGGCCGCAGCATCGTCGAAGTTATTGGCAAAGGTACAAATCCGGTACGCGTCCCATCACACAAGCCCTAACCTTATAGTAGGGTCTCAATCATAAGAATCCGATCTGACATTCAGAAGATACCAGGAAACAACTTGTATGGCGTCCGTTTCTCCCATTCCACCCACTCCTTACCGAACTCCTCTCTAAGTACGCGATCTTCCTTCGGTACCCTCACCACCGCCAAGCTCACCAACACGAACACCACATTCGCTACCCACACCAGACCCACGAGTCTTCCTGATTGCGTGGCCCACAGCCCAGCTTCAGCCCACCACGACCCCGCACCGAATTGGCAGATCAGGAGGCCGATGAAGTAGCACCAGCTCCCGAGGTAGCTGGGATGGCGGACGAAGCGGTACGGACCGTCCGTGACGAGCTTGTGGTCTTTGTAGAGAGCGAGTTCGAAGGTGAAGTGACGGCCGAGGTGGCGGTAACATGCTAAGCGGAGGCATGCACCGGAGGCTGCGAGGAGTGCGCCGAAGATGAAGAGCGGGGTGACGGTGAGGTGCGAAGCCAGAGGAATGATCTTGCTGGGAGATGGGAGGAGGATTGAGAGCAGCCATCGGGATCGGACGGATGGGTATGCTGAAGCGAATGTGGTGTAGAGCTCGCAGATATTAAAGACATGGATCATGAACTATTAGGAGGAGTGAGTTCATACAAATGGTATTTCGCTGGTGAATACGCGTACCGTAAGTGTTGGAAAGTACCACGAAGTGACTGCGGTGAGCAGCTCGCGGTTGCGATCAACATCGAACCGCTTTTGCTCCTCGGTGTCTGGAGTAGGATTGGGAGAGCGACCTGCGATGTGGCCCATGACGATGTTGCTCATCAGAAAGGGTGCTCGATAGAGAGGAGATGGGATAGCCATGCTGGCGTGCTCGAAATTCAAATAGGGCGAATGCATGCCCACATTTTTCTTGCAGATGTCTTTATAGCCAAAGTACCTGCTCACTTGCTTACCCCGTTCGGAATCGGCGGTCGCGATGCAGCTTGTATGGCATCGTGCACCGGTATATCCCCGGAATGAAGCATTCATTGGTATATCGGACATGCTGTCGGTTTGGCATCAATGAACAGTTCGACGGTAGGTCGGTGGTTTCACATACCAATAGTATTCAAGCCTTCGACATGAGCCATCCACGCTGACGCACGCATGCGGCAGCTTTCGAAAAAAAAAATCCGTCATGTTATCAGGCTTGTAAGACATGAATTGAGGCACTGTCAAGTGAGGTGAGAAGGAGTGGTGGCGATGCACCTACTGAAGAATGGAATTTGTGCAACTGCCAAGAAGCGGAGGGACCACGTGGACCTACCGCTCTTCCGTTGTACTGCGTTCCGGAAGATGCAGCCTCTTCGGAGGACGGTAGTTCGTCTCTAAAATGTTCTCTCGGCAAGCGAGAAAACCATGTAAGATTGCAGACGAAATCTGTCGTTACTTCTAAATGTGAGTTGGGATACAGCCAGCCTCTTCGTCAGAAGATGAGAGGGAGCACCCTGTACGGGGTCTGCTTTTGCCACTTGACCCATTGCTCTCCAAATTCCTCCTTTAGCACCTTGTCCTCCCTCGGCGTCCGGATGATCACCATTGAGACCAATAAGAACGCCACGTATGCCAGCCACCACGTCCCAACGACCTTCCCTAGCGCCGTCGACCACATCCCGCCCTCCACCCACCAAGACCCTTCGGTGAACTGGCACGCCAGAAGACCCGCGAAGTACAATGTACTGCCGAGGTAGCTCGGATGACGAACGAAGGAGTATGGACCGTCGGTGATAAGCTTGTGCTCCTTGCGGAGGGCGAGCTCGAATGTGAAGTGACGTCCGAGGTGACGGTAGCAGGCAAGACGGAGGAGGGCGCCGAAGCATCCCAAGAGGGTGCCGCCTACGAGTATCGGCGTGACTCTGAGGCTCGATGAGAGGGGTTGGATGAGAGATGGAGAGGAGAGGAGGGTGGAGAGGGCCGAAGGAACTCGGATCGACGGGAATGCTGCGGCGAGCGTGATGTACAGTTCGGATATGTTCAAGGCCTGCATCACGAGCTGAAGCAAGCGACATGTTCAGCGAAAGTACAAAGTAGGGACAGAGAAGGATGCTTACTACGAATGTGGGGAGATACCATGACATGACAGCAGTAAGTGGGTCACGATTCTTGTTTATGTCGTACCGCTTCAGCTCCTCGTTACCCGGAGTGCGATTCGGTGGCATGGTCGCGATCTGTCCCATGATCGCATTGAGGATGAGAAAGGGAATGCGGTAGAGGCTTGCAGCTTGGGTAGCCATGGTTGCGCGAATACTGGAGAGGATAAGCTGACCGGTCGGTGAGCCTACTGAGAAAATGCTCGCTATCGGCCTATTTATATGCACACGACATCTCGGCAGCTACAATCACCGCCAGCACAAGATGGCATTTCCACAAGACATCCTGGAAAACTTCGTTTCTATTCGACTGAAAACGTTCAGTTCGGTCCGAGTCCTGGCCGGGGATAACACGCTCATTCATCAGTAAAAATCTGCCAGCGATGCCGGTATGAATAGCTGCACTTTTCCCTGGTCAGAAGCAGGAAGACAAGTACCACACCGATGGGTCGTACCGTAGGATGCCATCGTCACGGAGTCTCAATCGCGTCAACTGACGGCGATTTTTGCGATGCGATTTGATGCATGGAAGACTTTGGAAGACACGAGGTGCTGCAATCGGGTGAAGTACAGCTGTATCCATTACGATGGGCCAATTCGTTACGTTTACATGAACCAGCGGAGTCTCGGTAATGTCGGCGCGAAGTGGCTGCTGACGCGTGCCGTGGAGAGCCGTCCAGAAAACATGGGCACGAGTGGTGGATTCGTAGTTCATGACGCTCCCAAGGGCCTCCGATACTCCACTCGCCGTCCTTGCCAGGAGGTAAGCGAAACCCCGCTACTCCGTGCAAACGGAGAGGTATGGCCTATCGTAATGGATACAGCTGTAATGCATGGGGCACTGGGGCATGCATGGCGAGGACAGATTGCTACGTTCCACACATGAGCAAAAATCATTTTGTTGCGTTCAATGGCAGCGTGGCAACGGACCATGCATGCAAATGATCTGATAGTTCACTCGATACGTACGACTCGGATCCTGAATTGCACAAGACAGGGCGAGTAAGAATGAGGAGGTCATGCATCCGGATATCATACTCACGAAGTTACATTGTCATACGCCGCGCATCCCCTCTAACTGTGCATCCCCTCTAACAACTCCTTCCTAACTTGAATTCTTGATTGTACTCAAGTAGGCTGAATATTGAACACTGTATCTTCGACATGCGACGTTCTGCGATTTGAGGCGATTGAACGTTATCCCCGGTCAGAGTGGCCTGATAGATGGGCGTCGTACAGGTTGCGCATCGACATAGGTGACATGGTGAGGAGAAAGGGGTGCATTTTGGGACCGAAGAAGCTCAGACTCAGCAGGCACATCAAGAACTCTCTGCTCACGTGACTCCAGAACGCCGCTTCGGCGCCTATCTGTCGTCGACCGTGACGGAACGACCATCTCCTCTCGTCCTCAGACTCAGAATACGGAGTCTTTCCCCATCCATTCGCCATTCTTGTGATGCAATCCTCAGCTCTATGTGTGCTTCACGCATCCGTACCATGCTTACTATACTTATGATCAAGCGAAGACTGTATCGATGGAGGCGTTAGTGACTTTTGGCCATCTAGTGCTCGATATCGCTAAAACCTTGGAAGACACGAGTTTTTCAATAAAATGTGAGTGATGTAATTCATCATACTTGAGCTCAGCTCTCATGTTTCTCTGTATAAGATGCTTTGTTTCGCATGACAGACCTGCTTTCATAGCAGTCTATCGCCGTATCGAACGTCGTGCCTGCTAGCTTCGTGCCTGCGAGTGAACAGCTTGAAAAGAGGTTGATCTCAGATATCTCCCCGTGTATGTACTGATCTTTCGTTTCAATACTCTTGCAGTACCTATGTACACAATGGAGAGCTTTGAGCAGTCGGATTACCGGCGGCCTGGGTGACTCTGCTATAGGAGTGCACGAAGGGAATCCGGGCTATGATTGTAGGACAACGAGTCCTCGGCGGAACAACACCGCATCTCATGGATCTTCACCGTCAAAATCACATGCTTGACTGGGCACAAGATAGGAAGGCTTCACGAACCGTCGAAGTGCCGTCTCGCGGCTTCGAAAGTTCAACAACGCGTCCGAATATGGCAGGCGGCGTTGAACTTTTGGTCGCGCGAACTCGCCCTTCCCACCGTTCCGCCGAACGTGTCTCTCACTTTCGACGCGTCGTAATTGAACGTGATGCTGGTGCGTGTACTGTTGCACTCTTGGACGCGTCTGAAATGCGTATGGTCGGCAGGAACAGGTAGTGGGAGGCGTGGTGTCGGTCTACTGCCATCCTCTCTCTTTCTTCACGACAAATTCCCGCGGTTGTTCGCCTCGAGAATCACATGAAGGGCGATGCACGAAGTGACAGAGCTTCGCGAAGCGTCGAAGCACTGTATCGCCGCTTCGAAACTCAACGACTCATCCAAATATGGCAGGCTACGTTGAACATTTGAGTGCGCGTCCTCACTCTTCCCGCCGTCCCGCTGGGTGTGTCTCTCACTTTCGACGCGTCAAAACAGGATATCATGTCGGTGCGTGTATTGTCGTACTGTTGGACGCGTTTGACCCGTTGGTTGTTGACTGGAACGGGCGGGGAGATGCGCGCCGCGTCGGTCGACCACCATTTGGCCTCTCTCCTCATCCCCGCGGCCCAGACAACTACTCCTAGTGCCTTCTTCTTCCTTCAGAACGCAGAACACATTCACCGAGCTAATTTAATTCGATAAATTGCCTTCGAAGTCGAAATTTACGATCGAGGTCGAGGAAGCATCGGGCGAGCCGGGGACTGAGGCGACGCACCAATCAGCGACGAAAGCCTTTCCAACATCCAGCGCCTGTCAGCGACCCTCTTCACGTATAAAAGGGCACCCTCCTCGCGTCCTCGTCTCCCCAGCTTCCCCACGAGCGTCGACTCACGGGGGCTCAATAAGGTGGCAGCACCGAAAACTGGTCGGAGACACCTTACGTCCGGTGAGAGTCACCAAAACCTCGTACCTCTTCCCTCTGAGCCGTAGACCTCCCTTCACCTCTCATGATCCTGGTCGGAGCACCTCACGCCCGGTGGGAGCCCCATACGCCCAGGTGGGAGCACTGTAACCTCTACCTCTTCCCTCCGATCCGCAGACCCCCTACTTCCCTCTGAGCCGCTAAAACCAAACCTATACCTTGTTACGTGCTACTCGATAAGCTATTCTACGCTCCCCTGGCTGTGAGTACTTTCCATTCTACGCCTTACTTCTCCCGCTGACACGCCTTCATCCGTTCGTAGGTCGGCGAGGCAGTTGGCCGTGGCCACTCAAGTACGCGGTAAAAGGGAGACCCGAAGATACATTAAGAGCAATAAACCCACTCATGCATTTGCATCGGGTGCGCCAGGCGACCGACCTCTGACGACCTCGCCCTCCAAGCACGCACGGCATGAACCACCAGCGACGACGCTGCGTATGCCGTCGACCGGGGCTCAACTCGTCGCCCAGAAGCCTCTTTACAATCAACAAGGTCACAGGTGCGTCTTCCCGAGGGAGGGCGAGTGGCTGGCGACATGGCTGGCCACTCGTCCTGGCGCGGACCTTTACGTGGTCTTCGGGATAAGTACCGTCCTTCGTCTTGAAGGACTGGGAAACCAACACGCGCCTTAAGACTGCTGGTTGGAGGGACATCTCTGTAGTACTTTTGACTTCTTGTGTGCTAGATTATTTGATATATAACATCATCATGCGTCTCATTCTCGTATGACGGAAGGATAAGGTGGTGTGATGTGTCTGTATCGCAGGCAGTAGCATGAAGCGAGTCAAAAACCGTGCATAGAATGGAGAAAGTGCTAACGATACAGATGCATGTATAGTGGACAGGTATGGGGGTGATGCTCGTAGACCGCAGATGGAAGGCATAGGTAGCGGAAGAAGGGATGAATGGGTGATAATGTTGTAGACACACGATCCACCCTTAGTCGGCGGCGTAGCCCATGATTCGGATGCCGTACACTGCATTGGGTGGCAGTAAGTATTACGACAATGAACAACGAAAACACATAAGTCACATACCTGCATTGAGCTCCTCGATCATCTTCTCCTTCCATGCAACTTCAACGTCGCAAGGCAGACGCGTGGAGTATCTGACCGCTTTCACAAAGGAACAGTCAGGATGCATGATGGAGATGAAGAATATGCCGTCCCTGTCCTCGTTTTTGCGGATGAAAAGTTGTTCAAGATCCACCAGATCTGACTGAACCATTTGCCTGGTCTCTTCTGTATAACTGTTGACAGGTGCACACCGTGCGTCGACGACGACGTAGCTACCACCACAGCCTTCGCGCGTACCAGGGAGAGGCATGACATCCAGCTTCATTACGAAGTTTTTGCGAGCCGAGGGATTGTTGTGCAGGTTAAGAGCGTAGGGTCCATATTTCGCGAGCACATCTTGAAGGAGGGCGAAATGGATCAGAAGACCTTTGAAATGTGTCGCAGACTCGGGACGCTCGTCATGCAGCAGCTGAGCCTGCTGGCACACTGCTTTGTGGTCCGGCCATTCCGCTTTCTGACATTCTTCGCTCTGTAAGACACGTATATCAGGATATGCTCCAGCTGTGTCATAGGTAAGCGGAATACGTACACAATAGACGTTCATCTGGCAGCCTTTGCACTGGTAGAGCGAAGCACCTCGTTGCTTGGGCTTGAAGCAGCTATTACACCCATTCGGCGGCTTCCAATGTCGTCTGGGCGAGTCGAAGGCCAGTACAACCTTGTGCCGGTCAGGTCCAGGGGTTGGAAACAGTCGAGGTATAGTCTCGGGGGTGACTCGACTGCGTTGAGGATGAGGCATTGTGCTGATATGCCGCACGTTTCGCTGTGGGAAGAAGGAAGTTCTACAGATGATTGAAGTGTGAAGTGTGAACGAAGGGAAGGCAAATCAGACACGTCTTATAGAGGATGAGAGCGCTTTGCGACGAGCAATGCTGCACTGACCAAGAGGCCTCCACAAGCTTTGACCATGGCTGTAATGCAAGCCCTCGCACGGCGTGAATACAATTAGGTTGTCACATTGACGAACCGCATTGTAGGGAGCTACCAGATCACAATTGCCCTGTTCGAAGCAGTAGCTAGAAAGTACAATTATGAGGGGCGGTCGCGAAAGCAACAACAAGTCGATCTTGATAGCCGCGCTCCTTGCGCGACCACAACTGTGGCGTCGACAACAACGTCCTGAGAAATTTCATTGTCCGGTCGTTCAACACATTGACACTAGGGTTCGAGATTTCGTCACTTTTCTGTGAGCTGCAATGACAAGAAGTTGTACTCACATGGGACACCCCAGGGGAAACCGGCATCGCGACCCTCAGACTCCGAAGAGCCGCCTTGCACTGCGACGCGTCTGCTCCACGACAGGAAGACCGTGGAGAGATGCACTTGATGTTTTGGGATACAACTCGAGGAGCAATTCAGCAGAGCGCAGAAGTATTGCTGGACCACCGCTTCGAACCTGATTTGAGCAGACATGGAACTTTGGAAGAGGAGCGACGCAAGAAGTCCTGACACGACACCCAAAGTCGGTTTTTCCACCGTGAGAAAACTG
>RWJN01000353.1:0-36578 GCA_004332605.1 Steccherinum ochraceum
GGGGGTGGATGTCGAAAATTAAGTTTTTGCCCGCCTCTTGGGCGGTGTTGCCGAATCGGGCTGGCTGTGAGAGCAGGCGGTCAGCCCCAGCGCGAGGGTCTGCAGGGGCGCACGTCTATTCGTCTGTTTTCCTCCTCTGTCTCTGACTAAGCCCTCGTCCCTCTGGAACCCCCGCTCGCTGTCTTTTCCTGTCGCATTGCTGTCGTAATCTATTCCCGCTCTCGCGACATCGTATTTAGTCCAAGTCTATGCTCGGTCATGGCCTCTCTTACCCCCCGCGCATCCGGTCTCTGGTCAGACTCCAGGAGGATGAGCTACTTCAGTCACGGCGACGGTGATGAGGACCTCGAGGCTCTCGTTGCAGAGGCTGAGGTCTATGATGGAAGATCCCCGCTGGACAGGACCATTGATCGTATAGGCATGGGTGCGTCTTCCTCGTCTCGTGCTTCTCTGGCATGCCTCACTCATTCTTGATCGTGCCACAACAGGAAGCTACCAGTGGACATTGCTATCGCTATGTGGATTCGGTGAGTCCTTACTTCCACGTATGCTCCATTGTGTACTCAATAACAGAACCGTGTCCCGGTCTTGCTCGCCATAAAGGATGGCTTGCCGACAATGTGAGTAACGTTCCTGCCAAAATACATCTCCTTGACGAGCAGTCTAGATGTGGATGCAAGCCATTGCTGTCATACTGCCGAGAGTACAACAGCATTTCTCGAGTGAGTGCTTTGAGGCCTCGGCGTGACATCTCGTGCAACTGCTCGATGTTTTCGCTACGTTTGCTGACACTGTTACACCTACAGTCTCTGATGCCAATATTGGCGTCTTTTCCTCGTCGATGTTCGCAGGGATGATGTTTGGGGCTGTCGGATGGGGTACTTGTGCGTATTTCTCTCCAAGTTTGCGCTGTATTCCCCTCAAGTTTCGTTGCAGGTTCTGATTTGCTCGGACGGACAACTGCGTTCAATGCCACACTATTTCTTACATCACTATTTGGTATTCTGGCGTCTTTCGCCAACTCCTTTCCAGCCCTATGTGTGGCCCTTTTCTTCTTGGGCAGTGCGGTGGGGGTACGTGCTCTTACGTCCGTCCAATTTGAAACCAGACTGACAATCCGCATTTACAGGGTTCTATGCCCACCGACGGCACACTTTTGCTAGAGCACATGCCCAACGGAAAGCAATATTTGGTTACTGCGCTCTCCGTTTTCTTCTCTTTCGGCGCTGTGTTGGCCGCTGTTGTTGGATTACTCGTTATCCCTGGCCACTCGTGTCCGCCAGCCCCGGAGCCTTGCGATGTCGCATCCCAAAACATGGGATGGAAATATCTTTTGATCGCGCTCGGTCTCATCGTACGGCCTTTTCACTGCTGAGCTCACCGTATATGGAATACTCACTCCTGGCTCTTTATAGACGCTGTCCATGTTCCTAGCACGCATGGTTTTCTTCCGACTGCATGAGTCACCGCGTTATCTCGCACACGCCGGTCGCCCACAAGAAGCGATCGAGTCTCTCCAGCTGATATCCAAGTTCAACGGCTCGGAACTGTCACTTGGCTTAGACGACGTCGCCATTCACGTCCACCCGCCACCAGAAGGTCTCACAGACACGTCTGCGCTACCCGAAGATGGTATCCGCGCACCGTTACTTTCCAATGCGGATATGGCCGCACCCAAAACATCGCTTGCGGAGGAGGACTCTTCTCTCGAGCGGCCTCGTATGCTCTTGAACCAGACGAGTCGAGACGGGTTACGAAACGGGTCGCCGCCCGACAACGAGCCCAAGGATTACAGTGCCACGGGCAAGTCTGATTCCCCTCTGGACCCGTCGGACCTCCCACCGCCGCTCGGCGCGAACAGTCGCTCATCGTCATTTTACTCTACAGCCTCAACGTCGGCGCCGTCTCCCGCCGAGTACTCCGTCATTGCGAAGGATGTGGATCCGGCGACGTCTCCGTTGGCTTCCCCGCGGACCAGGAGAAGATCGCTTTCGCCGATGGGGAGGCGTGAAGATCAGGAGGATGCGCGTCCGATAGGTGGACATAGTAGGCGCAAGTCGACCGCGTCGATGTATGAGGCGAGGTCGAGGCTGTATTGGAGGTTCCCGAGGTGGCTGCGGAAGCCTTTGTGGGCGTGGTTCGATCGGGTGGCGATGGTTTTGTCGCCGGAGTGGATGTCGACGACGTTGTTAGTATGGGCGGCGTGGTGGGCAATGTCCCTAGGTGAGTTCGCTTCTTTTCGGTTGGAGTCATGGATCACGTCTGATGCACGCGTGGATAAGCGTACACCATGTTCAACGTCTACCTGCCGAAACTGCTGGAGGGAAGACCAGGAGCTGGAGGCCTGAACACACCGAAGACGCTGAACGAAAGTCTTTGGGAGGTCGTCATCTTCGCTCTTGGTGGATGTCCGGGAGCCATTGTGCGTAAAAAGTAATCTTCTATCTCAGGGTGAATGATAAGCTGATGCACGGCTTCATGCAGCTCGGAGCGTGGATGGTCGATTCCCCGTTAGGACGGCGATGGTCCTTGGCTGGCAGTACCCTCGTGACTGCTCTGTTTTGCTTGTTCTTCGTGTTTGCGCAGGCACCGTGGGCTGTCACTGCATCTACAGTGGGAATCAGCTTGAGTGCTACTGTGAGTGGACTCGGTCCCTCAATAGGTTCAAAATCAGCAACTAACCTCAAATCGTCACGCAGACAATGTGGGCAGTCTTGTACGGCTGGACTCCCGAGATCTTCGGGACACAGGGTGCGTATTCAACGCACTGCACTATCTGGACGATTCTCATTGACGCAATGCTTTTCAGTCCGAGGAACCGCATGTGGTATCGCATCTGGTCTCTCCAGAGTGTACGTCGTTTCTGCCTCGGACACCCACTTTGACCCTAACCCTACACTCTTCCTTCAGAGGCGGCATGATCGCCCCCATGCTCGGCGGAACGCTGCTCATGATCAACCCTGCCTTCCCCGTCTACGCAAGCATCGTCATCTTCATCGTCGCTGCCATCTGCGTCCTCTTCCTCAAAGAAGACTCCGGCGCAAGAAGCGGCGAGCGCGTCATCGTCCACTGATGCAGATGCACATCCTATTCAATCCCATCTTGTCCCCATCTCGACTATTGCTCAATCCTAGCATCATCATCTTTGCATCGCATTGCACATCATCTCATCCCTTGCATCTGCTCTGTTTTCACCTCCTTCTCTATCCAACCAACTGCGTTTGAAGATCCCGTCATCATCACCTGTTACCTCGACTTCATCCTACCATTCGCTTTCGTGAATGAATGTGGGATGTTTGTGTATGTAGCGTTAGCTGCGACTTTTGCGTTCTAGAGTTTTGTCCTGATGGATCACTGTTGAGAAATTTTCTTGACGTGATTTTCGTCTTTTGTATATTAGTAGTTACGGGCAGATGTTGCTTTGCGTAGAGCAGTGCTTTCTGTCTATTTATCACGGACTGGGACTCGTGCTACGGTTTCTTGAACATCAACTTTGGTCCGATTTCCTGTTGCAAGACATTGCTAGAGATGGCCAGTCTTGGTGCGAGGACAGCCGGTTTGTACTGGCGGAGAGGTCGAGCCTGGGACCATGATAGCTCGAGGTGCGAAGTGCCGAAGGACGACTCGCAAGAATCGATGCGCCGTCGGGGATGAGCCATACTATCATGGAAGATGTGAAGGCTTATACTGGAGGTTTCACGATTCCGGGAGTCAGTTTGTAGTATACAATGGAGGAGTCAGGTGTGTTGATAGCGAGATACACTTGATCTGGTTTGCCCAGTTTTTCGAATGCTTCATTAAACCTATACAACGACGTACAGTATAATCAATGATCAGTCTCTCTCTCGCAAACGGACAGAGAGGCAGAGGAAGAAAACGCACCATGATACAGACAGTGATTCCGCGAGCGAGCAAGGCACGACGTACAACAAAGGGTCCTGCAGATCACGAGTCACAATCAACATAAGATCTTTCGTCTTGCACGATCTCGACCACGCTCACCATCTTAGGCCGTCGCCCTCGGAACGCACACCGCGAGATGACGGGCAAGTCGATGACTTCTACATCCGTCCACTGCTGAGCTACATCGGACACACAAGACCAGGTATCAGCACACAAACTAGACCGGACCATGTGCAGTTGGACAGACCTAGAGTGATGTCGTTGAATGTCTGGAAGCACGATCCAGCTGATTGAGGATACTTTGGGAGTACCTCGGAAAGAGCTTTGTACTGCAAAAAGCAAACGAGGTAAGAGCATGTCCTATCCTGAGCAGTAGGAAATCTGGGCTCACAGAGGGATGTGATTCCATATCGTGTTGATCCCGTTCGAGTCCTTCTACATGCGTTCAGCACCGAGTACCAGCGGAGGGGTCGACGTCGAATCCAGGCTCGGACTCGGAGTCGGATGAGGGTCCGGAGGAAGAAGCGTTTGCACTGGGCGCTCCACGCCCCGAGGATCCTTCACGACGCGCGCTAAGCGGTTTCGACGCGTCCAGCTGGCGAGTGGAAGGAACCGTGTCAAAAATTTGTTTCTTGTCTTCCACCTTCACTGCGTGAAGTTCTTCGCCCCGTCAAATTGCCAGTAAGGTGTCTTTACAACGTTTTTTCTGATGCCCCTCTCCTCTAGAACCTATGCATGGTCATCTGACACGCAAAAACGAACCACTCTGGCGATGTGGTACGGAGCGAGTCCCTTGAGCTTTCGGTGAAGCTACAGCCTTGCACCACCCTCGAAACTAGTTTTTCAACCGCTCGGTCTCGATCGCTTCTATGCCAAACTACCTATACGCATGTTTGACATACTGCACTCGGAGATGAACTCTGTAAAGAGGTTAGTCCGGGTCATTTCCAGCTCATTTTCATCTGGTTCTCGATCGCTTCGCTTTCGGAACAAGAGCTGACGCCAACGGAACCGGGACGAGCTCAGAAATGAGGGCGAAGGTCTTGGCTTCCAGCTGATCTACTCCGCAATTCTATTAACGAACGGCTTCGACCAGATAGAATGCATAGATGGACGCGTAGATTGCAATCTGTACAGTGCGTGTTCACTGATCATCCTCCCGCCACGCTGACTATTGCTTATGTTGACGCTCTTCCTCCCCCTCAGGTGTCCAGGGGCAACGCAATGCATGACACGCATGCACTGAACCCCGTGCATGCCTACCTCCGAAAGCATATGGTTTGCCCTGGGTCTCGACAATGTTTTGGCCAGAGCGACATTCATTGCTCTACTCGGCAGCAATGGCTCGGTTCACGTGTGGAGTTG
This sequence comes from Steccherinum ochraceum, assembly GCA_004332605.1. Classification (NCBI taxonomy): domain Eukaryota; kingdom Fungi; phylum Basidiomycota; class Agaricomycetes; order Polyporales; family Steccherinaceae; genus Steccherinum; species Steccherinum ochraceum. Next base: position 5,269 of record RWJN01000353.1, read on the forward strand.
GTGTTAAATCTCTGTTTTGCGATTCATCTCGCGTACCCACCCCACCCATGCCTTCTTGGTGAGCAAAACTTGCGTTCTTGACTTCGACGTCCTCATCCGTCTCATCTGCTCCGGTTCTCACCGTCACGCCCTTCACAGAGACAGAACCCACGGGTATTCGGTGTTTCCGCCGGCTATTCATAAAGTACACTTCTCAAGAGCCAATGTCCGCACTCCCATCTTAACAGTCCGCGAGATAACGATCTATGATTGCAGTTATGGTTGAAAAACACCTGTCCGTCACCCCCCTCGCTGTTCTGTACGTGTAAAAGACCCGCTGACCTCATTTTCCAGGTCCTCGGGCCCATGTTTCCTGCACGGCAGACGTGCAGCGTGCCTTCAACGAATGAGACGCGTCGGTTCCTCGGACCCCTCTTGGGCTTAGTTCGTGGCGAGGAAGGTTTGGGGTACGAAACGGTTATCTCAAGACTCTGTTACGCCATTCATCGATGGACGCTGGAAGCCAGTGCGTCTGGGCCTTCGGGGTAGCGGTTCTTCTCTATCTTGATCTCAGCCAAGGATCTAGGTGGCTGGCCTGCGGGGCCGTTGCCGGACTCCTCCCTCTCTTCTGCAGCAAGTCCCCATCGCGTCTGGCGCTCGCTCCGGGAGTCGGTGGTCAAAGCATTAAGCCACACGATCTACGTCGTGTTGAGGCCGGATCTCTTGATCAAGGAGCCTCGGCCGTCCCTGTGCTGGAGTACGGCCTCTATATCAACTCGGATCCGAACGCTGGGGTCCGCTGGGATTTAAGGAATTCGAGTTCAATACGGACAGCGCTCTCGGTGGACACATCCGTGGTATGCTTGGAACGCTTGCACGGGTGGTTGCGATCACGTTGGCGCTACCGCGTCGCCTTCGCTGCTGCTGCCGTTTGCATGCTGGGTGTTCCGTCGCGCCGGTGGCGGTTGCGTCATGGAACGCTGATCCTGTGAGGCAATCTGTGTCTCGGGAATGCACATCACAGTTCACAAGCTTGGCTAGCCCGCAATACAGTAGTGTGGAGACTTGCACGGTGACTGCCGCGACACAGCAGGGCCCCTCAGTTACACCGGTAAACAGACGACGATCACCCCGTTGGATGGACGACGAGCAGGGATGTTTGCGGGTGCACGACCTGGCTCCTTCGCTCATTGCAGCCACCCTATCGCCTTATCCGCTTATCATCGCAGACTGGACTTGCCGTAAGCATGGGGTGTAGGAGGCGATCGCGAACTCGGAGGCAGTACCTCTGTTTTCAATGGCGACGGTGCAGAGAGTCGGGATTGGGGTGTACGGATGGTCGGACGCGGGGTCGCTGCCTGATGGGTGGTGGTTCGCGGAAGCCGCATGAGGTATCTGGAGCCCAGAGACAGGAGGTGGAGGGTTTAAAGCAAGCTTATCCCTTAAAATCTTGTTTGTGACACGGTGCTTCGTGGACGAGAGCAGGGCGTTGGGATGGAAAAGAATGCCAGGAGCGGGGATCGATCTGGAGAGCATGGACATCGATAACGCGATGGAGAGGATCGAGACATCTGGAGAGCGATCGCCCTCAGCTCGCTGGTGGACGCTAGATCGGATCAAGATCCGTACTCCGCCTCCGTCCTGACTATAAGAGTATCCCATCGCCCGCCCGGCCATTTCTGCACCTCCCTAGGGTTATCTCCTTCTTAATCTTCCTCCTCATCCTCCACCATGGTGAGCTCGTCGTCCCCCGCGTCCTGCTCCCGCTGATCCCGTCTTGTCTGCGCAGGGCGTTACCGTTGAAAACATCTCTCCCGGCGATGGCGTTACGTTCCCCAAGAAGGGCGGTAAGTCGCGCTCCTGACACCCCTCCCCGCGTAGTCCCCCTCGCTCATGCACATCGCCAACCCCGCAGACAAGGTCTCCATCCACTACGTTGGAACTTTGATGGATGGCAAGAAGTTCGACTCGAGCCGGGATCGGTGCGTTGTCTCCCTCCTCCTCTCCGCGCGATCTCGCACTGATGCGCTTTGACCTCCCTTCTTCATCAGAGGGCTGCCGTTCGAGACTGAGATTGGTGTCGGAAAGGTGATCAAGGGCTGGGACGAGGGTCAGTCTCTCCTTCTTGCTCTCCCCATCCTCCGAACGTCGCGTATCCCGCTATCGCCGTCACTAGCTTGCTCATGATATCATACGTTTCCAGGTGTTCCACAGCTCTCACTGGGCGAGAAGGCCGTCCTGACGGCAACCCCCGACTACGTACGTTCCCTCGCACTTCAATCTGCAATCTATGTGGTACTGAGAGCGTGTTTTGCTTCGTTCAGGCATACGGTGCACGTGGCTTCCCACCCGTGATCCCACCCAATTCTACCCTCAAGTTCGAGGTGGAGTTGATCAGCATTACACCGCAGTGAACACTCCAGGCCGCTCATATTGGTGGGACGGTTCTTTAGCGGATCGCTCCCTGCCTTGCTTGTTGCGGACGTTTGTCTTTTGTACATACGATATTGTCGGGATGGGGCATTGTGAGAGTATCCATTTGTTTTTGTATCGCACCCTGCACTTTTAGTCTCTCCGTATGCATTCGCGTATTTTCCAGTCTCAGCTGCACGTTCGTGAAGGCCAGCATCGTCGACGGGGACGGGGGATGGATAGGGGGGCATCGGTGGGGAGGACGCGCGGAGGAAGAGCTCGGCCATCGCCCATCGACATCGATAGGTCGAGCCTGTTCGCGATGGGAGCGATAGAGCGCGATGGACACCCCCAAGCACGGGCCCGCAATGTGGTCCAACGCGAACATCGATGCTGCAGATTGTTATCTTGAAGGATCAGATGCTTCAAACGCTATGGTGTCGGGATTGAGTTATTCTCATTCTTCTTCCATCCTTGCGTGCGACCGCACACTCAGGAGGCGCACAACTCGTGCTCACGACCTCCGTGTTCCCACCTCTTGCTCTGAGCGAACGTATGTTTCGGCTCTATAGGATCTCGGACGCGTTCAGTTGCAGCGCGTCGAGGGACGCGTCTTGGAGAGAGGTCGCGTGCGGACTCAGATGCTTCACGATGTCATGCTGATGTCTCCCACATCAACCGACCATATACACCCTCGAATCTTCATATCAGAGGAGAAGCATCAGATCCTCCGCAACTGTTTCTTTCAGCGCCGACTATCTATCAGTGGCGCGCCTAGATTCTCTCCGGTCCTCTTGCTCTGTCATTTGACCACAACATGACGGCGCAGAACGGCGCAGAAATCAAACATGTCATACCGTGTAGAACAAAAGGATCAGCACGCCCAGTCATACTAGTGCCCACACATCGGCATCCGCTAGACACCCACAGTACGCTTGATTCGATGTCATTTTGAATTTTGAAATGCCACGGCCCCGATCAACGAACCGAGACCGTCGAAGAGAGCGAAACTGGAAATGAATATGAATTACACACTCGCCGACCTGTCGGTGCCTACGACCTGCCTGAGATGGACACGCATGGAAAGTGTCGCGGGAGGCTTTCCCCATTCATGCCAGTCATGCCCATCGATGATTCCATCTGGATTCTGGGCCTGCTATTGGGCATATGCGTTCAGGAGCTTCGTGGCGCTTTCTGGTATTCGGATTGCTCATCTCGTTCTCTATCGATCTGGGATGCGTCATATCTTTTCCAACGTCTTTTGTCTGAGGAGCAAAACGTAGTTGGAATCGCCGTCGTAAGTATGTTGTGCCAAGTGGCGAAATCAGCGCAGGAGCGAGAACGAGCGAATCATGACGTCGCGAATACAAACACGGTTGCCATATCGGGAAGATGACGATAAACAAATGCCGGCATCATCGGTGTAGCCGAGGTAGCCGGATGTTTCTACTGAACGCCTTGCCACGACACCATCATCGTGTTCGTCACTGCTTGAACGACAAGTCGCAACAACGGAGTGAACCTGGATTGACGGTTCACACTAGGAAGCGGCATTCTCTCAAAGAGCGTAATCATGGCTGCTTGTCTTCGTTTTACGCGTCGTGTGAGCGTTTTTCTCTTATTGTCGAGTTCCGTGGAATGGAGGCGGACTAACTCTTCTGCGTCGTTATAGGTATGGAAGTCGTTCGTAGACAATAAGGGTAAGTTTTCACCACCATTATAATGACGGAGGTACATTGATATGACGGAACATATATTATTACAGGGCACGACCAGAACTGCATACCACACGTCAGTGAGCGGCACGGCGCACGGTTGATGCCTAGTTCATGTTCAATGAACGAAACCTCATATGGGCTCTTTTGTTCTTAGCTGAACATCTTGGCCGCAAAACCTGGGCTGATAGAAGCGTCTCTGAAGATTGAACAATCACACAGTACGCGCGCTCCGTCATTCATTCCGTGTTGTGAATCGTAATTCATCCATCTCGGTAGTCAACCGCGTTGGGGTGAGCTCCATCCTCCACCTACAACTATGCACTAGTGTTGACATGTTAACGGTTCTCTGAGACTGTACATGGCGGACTCATATTGAGTCTCACCGATACGCTCGGCTCACTCGCCGTGGCGACGAAAGGCCAGTACATGACCGGCGTGTCGGTGGACATCGGCACGTCGTTCGTCAAACCGGGCGGTAAACCCGGAGATGTGCTCACCGCGAAGGCGATTGTCACTGGAATTGGTATGTGCAGTCTGTTTCGTGTTGATTATGCAGATTATGGCCGACACTGTGATTTCAGGCAAGTCTCTGGCGTATACGAAAGTGGACTTCTATAATTCGAAGGGGCAGCTTGCTGCGTACGGACGTGAGTGAAGTCTTTGCTTATCTCAGGCCTTCACAGGTGTGCTCATTGGACATATGTCTGGGAGATTAGATCATACCAAGTACGTTGGGAAATCGGCTGGACATGAGAAGGACGTGAAATTCTCGGACGACGGAGAGACGGTCGTTGAGGGCGAAGATGTTGTAGAATAAGGACTCGTACGCTATGTCCTCTGGAACACCTACCAGAACGGAGATGCTCAACTCCTGCGTGATCAAGTGCCATAATCATACATCCTGACATTTTTGAAACTACATGTGTACATGAACGTAAGCTTAAGCATTGCTGTTTTCATCCTTCCTAAGTGCATATAATACATTCAACTTTGATACCTTCAGTACCTCACCTTCCACTTTAAGCAACGATCTTGCCCTCAACGATATGGGCAGTCTCGAAGATACGGATCGCCTCAACAGCAGCCTTGATACCGCTTCCCATCATACCACCGAAAGTGGGACCCATCTGTACGGAGAGATGAGCCTTGGAATTGGCGAGTCAGATGACAAGTCCACTTACACGGTTGGCACCGTCGTGCTCAGAGAGCTCCATACCTTATTTAAGTGCCGTCTAACGTCAACAGTAGCCTGATAAGAACGACACTCGGTACGCACCTGCCATGATGAGGCCGGGGACAACCTCCCTCGTGCCATTGACGATAGCAGGCTCTGACCTGTTCATGTCCAAACCCCTCATGTTACCGAGCTCCTTCAACAATCCAGTGCTGACCATTCTCTTCGCAGAGAAGGCACCCTAACGAAGGTACGGTAAGCATACATTTGCATGCACGGTGGAATATCGCTCACCATCGGTCCATCGTGGCCAGTAGCAGTGATGATGACAGGGGCAGTGATCACGTTGGGGTCCATGCACGATTGCGTGTCGTGGTTGAGGGCGACCAGGGTCCAGTTGGTGACCACACCGGAGACGCGTTGGCGGCCTTGGAAGTCCTCGCGGATGATAAGGTCTTCGACGGCCGTGGCGTTCATCATGACGATATTGGGCATGGCCAGGACTTTAGAGAGGATCGTAGAGGTGAAGAGTGCCGCATGCTTGACGACGACAAAGGGGCCTTCGTCTTCAAACGGTACACCGAGTTCTTCCAGGAAGCGGTGCGCGGGCTTGCGGACGACCTACCACACCGACGTACACAATATGAGATCGTGTCTTCATACGCGGATACCCTGCTCGCGATCGTGCTTACCATTGGCGTCATGAGCTGTCCTCCCAACCACGCACCACCTCCAGGTGCGACATTGGCCTCAATGATGGTGATCTTGAGCTCAGGACGAGTCTTGCCCAAGTGGTACGCGCACGATAAGCCTGCACTTCCGGCACCGATGATGACCACGTCCGACACAGCCCGCTCGTACATAGTGTTAAAGTACCTGAAACGCACAGCGACGATCAGTACGTCATCGTACTCATCCACGCACACACACGCACCTCTTGATCATGGCACGGGAAACCTGCGCCTCTTCGATGTGGGCGAACTTGTAGTTGCCGTTGTAGTCCTCCACGGCGTCGGCGGCGGTGCCATTTTCGGTTTTGAGGTTGGCTTTGGTGAATTGAACGGAGGGTTCCTCAGTCTGAGTGAGAACGGAGACGGAGGGTGCCATTGCGACGAAGCCTTGACGCAGACAGGGAAGGACAGACGTGAGTGGGTGGTGGGAGAGGGAGAACGCGAAGAACCCTATCGACGCTCCTGTGAAAGATACCCCTCTATATACGTGCGACACTTGATTCGTCCTCCGTCCAACAATAACTCTGGCTCCAACGCAAGTCCCCGAATGTGCCCGTTGGGGTCAAAGCCATACTAATGTGAACGTGCTCTCCCCAACCCGTACGGCGTAAAGATATCCTCAAGGGCTATCCACACTCCGATTTCACCATCCTTTAGCGAATTCTTCTGAATTCGTGTGGATACACCTTGGCCCGGTGCCGCCTGAGTAGGTGTGTTGCCAAGATATCTCTGAGTGCGGAAGTTGTAGTGACTGGTGAGCCTCGTGCGAACGGCAAGGATCCACTTAGAGCTAAGATTTCCTACAGAGATGAGATAGATAAACATTAGTCCGAGCTATGACTCACTCATGCAAGCTGCGAAAATCGCACAAGCAGCAGAGGCAATCAATGCGGTGTGAGAGTTGCCTCTGGGTTCATATGACTCTGGCCACCGTTGCCGCCAGCAGAAGGCAGTCTGCTTTCGGGACGTTGCAGGCAGTCCTTGCTAAGAATAATGACACCTAGTGAATAGAAACAGATAACTCAGAAGGTGGAGTATTACGATCTGGTAAAAACACATACTCTTAGACTGTCGTCGCACCGGTTGGGCGGGATACGAGATCATGGTAGAACTTATGTAACAGCCTGTAGTAGTACTTGAACTCATAGCGTCAAGCACGACCGAGACCTAGGGAGCCGTTCTACAAGCACTCATACCGTGCAGAAGAAAACGTTTGCCGATACCAGGTAGGTGCATGTTGGATTTCGTCTCAGAGGAACCAGCATGACGGTTGGGAAGCGAACGTTCAGTTTCCTCGACAAGGCCATCGTGGCGTTTGAGACGCCGGCACGACAGGGCCCAAGTTGATTGACATGTCCGACCTTCAATTTCCAGAGCTTATAAGGATTGGGCCTTCGCAGTCATGATACTGATTCCAAGTCTTTTTGCAGGTACCACGCAGAGAGTTCGCAGTCAAGTGAAACGGGAGGAGTGAAGGATCGACTGAGGGCGTTTCGAGGTGACATCACTAAAACATGAAACGGCTGAGACCTGTCGCTACGACTCGGTTAGCCTCTTGCTCTCTACCTTTCCCTTTTCCAACCTGGTCCCGACACTCCTTCCTGCTGTTATCGCTGTTGCAGTGCTCTGTATTTTCCATGGAGCGATGTTTCGTCAAATGGCCGACGCGGATTGGATCAAGGCTACCCTCTCATCCGAGTCGTTGCAAGAACGTCCCCGTGCTCAACGGCCAGCCATCTGCATTGCATTACTCAGCCCAAGAAACACGAGTTATCGAATGATGCTTACGGGAGCATAGACCATCAGTTCGCAGTCGAGGAGGAGGCCTTCAGTATAAAGCAGCGACCAATGATCCCGGGCCATGATTAGCGTCTGTAACACAGCCGACTGACTTGTTGACGACCGCCACCATGCAGCCCATTCGAACAAGATTCACAGACCGACTCAGTGAGTTCGTGCAGACATCTGCACTGTTTTGTACGCTCATATCCTCAGTACAGATGTCAAGACCCCAATCGTCTCAGCCGCGATGGCGGTACCTGGGGTTGTGGATATTGCGTACGCTGTGACGAGTGCAGGTGGTTTCGGTTTCGTGGGCAATGGTGAGTTGACCAAATGCATCACACCGCTTGAAGATCCCTAATCGGTTTCCAGCTACCGATGATTCCGCCGCAATCAAGAAGAAACTGAGCGACTTACGCACCAAACTCGGTGTGCCTCCTCAGGAACCTCTACCCATCGGGTTTGGTTTCCTTGGGTGGTTGCTAGAGAAGGCAGCGGATGACGATCGAATTGCGACCGTTCTGGAGGGGCGAACGACTGCGATCTGGTTCGCTTTTGGCAAAGATATAGAATCATACATAAAGAAGGTGCGGGACTTCATCGCAATGTTGGATGTACATATCGTTGATTTTGACTCTCAAGGTACGGGCGTACGAGGCTGGACGTGAACACAAGACTCTTGTCTTTGTGATGGTCAACTCTGTAGCCGAGGCTCTCCAGGCGACGAACGAGTGGAAAGTCGACGCTCTCGTCGTGCAAGGTCAGCCAGATCTGGGTGTCTTTGCGTTACTTTGGCTGAGATTATTGTCCAGGCAATGAAGCTGGTGGTCACGGTGGAGCTGACGCGCCTACCATGTTCTCACTCGTTCAGGGCGTTATAGATGCTATACCTCGCAACGGGCCGCTCCTTCTTGCAGCGGGCGGAATCTCCACGGGTGCTCAGATCGCCGCTCTGCTTACCATGGGCGTGGACGCTGTTGCGCTTGGAACCAAGTTCCTCTTCACACCCGAATGCACGATGCCCGAAGAGAAGCGTAAGGTGCTCGTTGCAGCAGATCTCCACGCGACCACGCGTAGCATGGCCTTCGACGAGGTGAACCGGACAATGGGCTGGCCGGACAAGGTCGACGGTCGTGCGATCCGTAATGCCATCATCACGGACGAACAAGAAGGCCTGCCCTTGGAGAAGAGGCTGGATATGTACGACGAGAGTGCAAAGAAGGGAGAGAAGGACCGGCTGGTGATCTGGGCGGGATCAGGGGCAGGATTGACCAATCAAGTCCTGCCAGCTGCGGTGAGCAGTGTCTTATATCCTGCAGTCTCATGTCTAAGTCATTTGTTCACAGGTGGTGCTCAGGGAACTTCACGAAGACACCGTGAAGCATCTCAAAGCAGCCACGTCCCTCCTGGCTTGATCCATTTCCGCAGAGAATTACGAGCTGTGACCCCAATATGGGTTTCTCGTCTCTCCAGTGTGAAGCTCGATCCACAGCAGTGTCTCCTGGAATCCTTGGATTGCGGATATCTCACGGATGTGTACATGATTCACGGTGACCGTACACTTTACCCATCTGCTATTGCACCTTCCCAAGAATCAATTATCAGCACTAGTCCGATTCAGCGTTCAAGCTCAAGCTTTGTCCTTCTGAACAACAAACGAGCATCGTGTCGTCGATCTGTGGAACGGACATAGGAAGAAGGCTCTGTAGAACCTTTGTTAGTACATCGATGTTCTGATTGTGTGGTGGACCGTGGTGTGATCCGAAGCCGGAATCCCAACGCTCGTACCCGCTGTACGCTGTTGAGTTAGACGTCCTCTGTATCTTTCTCCTTCCTGCGACTCCCACCCTCATTTCATGCCCAATGGCTATTGGCTTTCACGAAATCTGAGTCAGATGTCGTGACTACATATAAAGCTCGGAACAAGACAGAAATGCGCGTCCATCGCGAGTCCCCCGCACTCACTCTACTTGACCTCACAGTCGTGATCGGTGTTTTTGTTTGCGATCATTGCGTTGGGCACGACTCATAAACGAGTTACTCCCCACCCTCGTGTGCTTCGCCTGCTCTGGTGATTACGCTTCTCTATCTACATATCGTCTTGTCTGAGCTCATCGTCTTTACATTTTAGCTAAGAGTATCGTTCTCGCTTTAGCTGGAAATGTCTCACACGCAATTCAACTTCACGCTCTCGGGCAACCCGCTCGACTTGGAGAAGATTCGAGGTATCCTCGTCCGTTTGGAGGATACAATCATCTTCTCGCTCATTGAGCGGGCACAGTTCGCGCATAATCCGAAGCTGTATCAGAAGGGCGCGTTCCCGGAGCTGAAGGAGATCGGGTTCGAGGGGAGCATGTTGGATTGGTTCTTGAAGGAAACAGAGGCTGTACACGGTGAGTGCGCCTTCAGGCTCTGACAAGGTGTGTCACTGAACGGATGGATCGACAGCTAAAGCACGACGATTCACGAGGTACGCTCAGACCGCTATGTCCTCAGTCATAGGAAGACTGATTGGCATGCAGCCCCGATGAATACCCCTTTACGCCGATATCCGACCTGCCTCAACCTCTTCTCAAAGCCATACCCTACCCTAAAGTCCTCTACCCAAACAATGTCAATGCCAATCCGTCCATCCTCTCCTTCTACACTCGCTCTATCGTCCCACGCATCACACGACAAGCCACCCTCGCTCTCGCATCTCTGAAACGCGCGAATGGCATTATCGGTGACGAAGAATACGAAGACGACGGTAACTACGGAAGCGCAGGCGTTCTGGACATGGAGGTGCTACAGGCGATCAGCAAGCGTGTGCATTACGGGAAGTTCGTTTCGGAGGTGAAGTTCATTGAGAGCCCTGGCTCGTTCATCCCACACATTCTCAAACCGAACCGGGATGCGTTGGGAGACCTTATCACGAAACCGGAGGTGGAACGTCGGTTGCTGCAGAGACTGCGCAAGAAGGCATTGGTGTATGCACAGGATTTCGCGCCCGACGGGGAACCGAAAGGCGGGGAGGCGAAGATAGATGTGGACAGTATCGTGGAGCTGTATGAGAACTACATCATCCCATTGACCAAGGAGGTCGAGGTACGTCTTGTTTGGCACATGTTACGAGGAACCGCTCATGAATCGAAATGATAGGTCGACTACCTTCTCGTTCGTCTGGAAGGTTTGTCGCAGAAGGAGATAGAGGAACTCAATAGCAAGAAACTCTGAGAATGTTTGTTCTTCCGTCAATAGATTTGTAGACATGTGTGTAAGATGAAGGACGGTCTTTGGATACAGCGGATGTACAGCAGATATTGGCGAGACGATGTGAACATGACAGTCATTGCAAGTGGGCATAAGAACAAGCATCAAACCTCACGCACCCTTTGCGTCGTACTTCAAACCCTCCAATGTCCGTATACTCTCCTCCGTGTCTGCCATCCCAGAAACAAGAGCATAGACACCTCCCGTGAGCACTCCGGTAAGACACCACCACAGCATCTCAGGCCAACTGCTGGCCACGAATAGCGCAAAGAGAGGCGCTATGGTAGAAAGACCCAACAAGACCGGGAACGGAAATGGAATGAACAGAGTGTAGGGGGTGGAATGATACCCACGAGAGAGCCATTGTCGAATTGGATGAGACGGCAGAAGAGTGAGGGCGCTGACATTCAGAAGAACGAAGATGTGCAGCAGGATGAAGAAGTGGAAGCCGGGAAGAGGTGTATATTCGCCCTGTGAGGGATCTCGAGGGAAGAGGACCTCAAGTGGTGGCTCTTTGCTTTGCACAAAAAGCTTCACGAGGTGACTGCGGACGAGTATGAGTAGGATGCCATTCTCCTACCAACTCTAGAACTCTAGAGTAAATTGATGGGTGGCATGGAACACTCACAAAGATACATATGGATATATAGCTACTTGAATGAGCAGCCGAAGCCGTGCGTTGTAGGTTTCGCTCTGCTCTTTCAAGTTTTCTATCAGCTCTTCTTGCTCTGAACAGGATTTCGATTGAAGAGTCAGATGGATCCTGTTCATTGACTGGCTGTGGGCGCACCTTGTTCGTCCAAAATCCTCTCATCCTCTTCTCCTTCTTCAGAGAATTTGAACGCTATTCGTTGGCGCAAGGATGACATGCTGTACGAAGTCGAAGAGAGGCGTGAGGCGGGATGGCCGCACGCGTCATGACCAGCGTCGAGCGCTGAGCGGTTATGATATTACGCGAGATCGAGATTTGCACAAATTCTGTCCTCGACGTCCATCTCAGATTCGACCTTAGTCCCTCCTCTTTTGCATCTCCCTTTTTCCGCCAATATGCCTGTTGCAGTGGACTTACCCGTTGCAGATGGCCAGTTCGACGATGCACCAGAGGATCAGTCGCCAGTGCCTCCCTTAGACACCGTGAACGCAGCGGATCCTCGAGAAGGACACCATTACATCGATGAGGAGCTTTTGGAGTGGTCCGAAGACAGCGAGGAAGACGAGGAAGATGAACACGAGCTAGAGGAGGACGATTTAGAAGCTGCGGCTTACGAGACTTTGCGAGCAGAGGACGAGGATTGGGAACGAACTGAACGAGGTATGTGCTTTTGCGCCATTAGATCGCTCGGAAGAAAGGAATGACCTTAGCTAGACTTCACCAAACAGTATAACCGTCTCAAGCAGCATGTCGCTGTACGGACTGGTGCTGCACAAGGCGTTCTGCAATCGAACACTTCAGCCGGCCGCTCAGCCGTAGCAGCTTTACCTGCTCTCAATCGCCCTCGGCCCTCCAAACCCACTGCGCCCAATACGGATGCGAAAGTACAGAATGCAAATGACAAGACTGAAAACCAGCTCCAGGCGCTCTCCAAGTATTCTTCTCGTCTGAGAAATTTGGACATGCCCTACGAACTGGGTGTCGGTGTCAATAGGAAGGGACCTTCGGCGACGGCAAATCAGAAGGATAAAAGTGATCGGGCGACCAATGAACAAGTGCTAGATCCTCGAACACGTATCATTCTCTTCAAGATGATTGGCCGTGGACTTCTTTTCGAAGTCAACGGATGTGTCAGTACAGGAAAAGAGGTAATGAGCACCAGCTTGATCTTTCCTCTTCTGCTCACGGATCGCGGTTGTTTAGGCTAATGTTTACCATGCCATCACACCGGACCGCAAGCACCTTGCTTTGAAGATCTACAAGACCTCTATCTTGGTATTCAAAGATCGTGACCGCTACGTCTCTGGAGAATACCGCTTCCGCCGTGGGTATAGGTGAGTACTTAGCGGGTAATATGCGACCGCATACACTGAACCCAATTTCAACTCCAGCCGGCATAATCCTCGCAAGATGGTCCGTGTGTGGGCGGAGAAAGAGATGCGCAACTTGAAGCGTCTCAAAGCTGCGGGGTTGCGATGTCCCGAAGCCGTGGAGGTCCGAGAGAATGTGCTGGTCATGGGTTTTATTGGAGATAGCGACGGATGGTAAGTACATACTAACAGCCTGAAATTTGCTCGCGGCTTATAGTCTCCAAACAGGGCTTCGCCCCGGCTGAAAGATGCCAGCATTCCCGCCGCCGTAATCAGTGATCTATACGCTGAATTGCTCATCATGGTACGGACAATGTTCCATGACTGCAAGCTGGTACATGCAGACTTGTCGGAGTACAACATTTTATACCATGTGGAGCCGCCCGCTGCCTCGACGACAGACGCGGTGTCGTCGACGTCGGAGCCTTCGGAAAATACGACCACAGACACGACGGCGGAGGACCAGCAACACACGGAACCTCATGGGCATTTATACATTATCGACGTTTCACAATCGGTTGAGCAGGATCACCCACATGCCTTCGACTTCCTCCGATCCGACCTCAAGAACGTGGAAGACTTCTTCTCGAAGCGAGGCGTCAAGTGCCTCAGTCTCCGACGGTCGTTCGAATTCGTTACCACCCCCGATCTCTCAGGCGACGCCTCGGCGGAAGACGTTTTACAACGGTGGATCCAAGAGGATGACCAGGACGGTGGGGTCGAGGGCGAGGACAGCGGAGTCTCGAACGGGAATGATGATTCTGTGTTCATGCAGTCGTACATTCCACGGACGCTAAACGAGGTGTACGATCCCGAACGAGACGTCGGAGCGCTGCAGAGGGGGGAGGGCGAGAAGCTTATCTACAAGGACACCATTGGTATCGTTGCGCGGGCACCAGCAGATGAAGAGGAAGGCTCAGCGGCACAAGCGAAAGTGCGCTTTTCGGAGGGGGTGGTTGCAGACGAGCACGAGAACGCGAGTGAACGTTCAGGCGAAGATGAAGATGACGAGGAGGGTGATAGCGAGGAAGAGGAAGGTGAAGACGGATACCAGGAACGGAAACCGAGGGGACATCGGCACGAGGATAAAGACGCTAAGAAGGTATTTTCCAGCCTATCTGTGGATGGTTCATAAGCTCATCCGTATCCCAGGAACGCAAGAAAGCCACGAAAGAAGAAGCGAGGGAGAAGCGCAAGCACAAATTACCCAAGGCAGAGAAGAAACGCAAAATCAAGAACTCGGCGCGGGGGAAGTGAATGAAGATCCAGGCTCAAACGAAATGTATTCGATCTATGGTTTAGATAATGTACAGATGGTGTACGAGATGAGTGATATACTTTTCCCCGCAGTAGCCTGGGCTTGGGTATTTTGGGTGTCTCATATGGACAAGAGCATGTTGCTTGATCATGCATCCGTGATACATCCCTGGCTCGCATCCTCCACGAGCTTCACGTACTTGTACAACGTTCCTTGCGAGACCTTGAGCGGAGGCGCCTTCCATTCTTTCCGTCGACGCTCGAGTTCTTCTGGCGAGATTTGCAACTCAATGGAGTTCTTGACTGCATCAACGGCAATGATATCGCCATCGCGCACGAGGGCAATTGGTCCACCCACTTGCGCCTCCGGAACCACATGGCCTATACAGAATCCGTGGCTCCTGCATGCATGCAACCATATATCAAAAAAAGAAGTAGAAAGTAAATCAATCGTCAGTGGGTTGCAGGGCGGTCAGATACTGGAAGCGGATGACGCACCCTCCGCTGAAGCGACCATCTGTCAAGCAGGCGACGTCGTGTCCAAGGCCTGCGCCCATGATAAGACTTGTCGGTTTCAACATCTCGGGCATACCTGAGCCGGATCAGACAATCAGCGTCGCCACAGACAAGTGGGTGACTCGGGACATGGACGTACCGGGGCCGCCCTTGGGTCCAAGGTAACGGAGAACAACAACTGTTTTCTCGCCCTTCTTGATAGATCCGCTTTCCACAGCAGCGACAAAGGCGTCCTCGGTGTCAAATGTACGAGCTTTGCCGATGAAACCGAGACCTTCTTTACCCGTAATCTTCGCCACGGCACCGCCAGGAGCGAGGTTGCCTTTCAAGATACTGTTCCGTTCACCAAGGATCATCAGTTCGCATTTACTACATGAAGGCGCGTATGAGAAAGCAGGGCGTACTGACCGAAGGTGTCCTGTCTCCTTGATGGGCTGTTCCAGCGGGTGGATGACCTTTTGTTCCGAAAACGACAGTTCTCCGTACTGGTGGGTCCACTGTTCCAAGTTTTCGCCAAGCGTCTTACCAGTAACGGTGATATTGTTGCCGTCAATCAAGTTGTTCTTCAAGAGGTAGGCAAGGACCTCTGTAATCGGATCGTCAGCAACTCAATCACTGAAACAATCATCAATGGTGCGAACTCACTTGGGATACCGCCGATCTTATAAACATCTTCCTATAAAGAGATAGTGTGAGCAGCGCGCGAGTGCCATGTACGCCTGTCGAAGACATACCATTACATACTTGCCGGACGGCTTGAGGTCGGCGATGAAGGGAATGCGATCCGACACGCTTTGGAAGTCATCCAAGGTAAGAGTGATGCCAACCGAGTGAGCAATTGCAATTAAATGCAAGACCGCGTTTGTAGATCCACCAAGAATCATTGTCAAGACCTGCGGAAGAAAACAATTAACATAAGCCTTTTAGGGGACCGACGGAACTTCATCGCGGAAACAAATCATTTACCATCGCGTTTTCGAAGGCAGATCGGGTCATTATGTCTCGCGGAAGGATGTTCTTCTCCAGAAGGTTCCGCATAGCGGAGCCAACTGATGCGCACTCTTGTCGCTTCTCAGTGGACTCAGCTGGGTATGACGACGAGCCCGTGAGCGTCATTCCGAGGGCCTCGGAAGCACTTGCCATGGTGTTCGCGGTATACATCTAGAACGTCGGTGAGCAAGGTTCGCGGATGAATAGTTGTGTTATGCGACTGCAGAAACGTACTCCTCCACATGCACCCGGTCCTGGACAAGCGTGGCGTACGGTGTTGTACCTCTCCGTCTCCGCTGCGGTGGTCTTGCCGTCCTGTAAATATTTGCCATAGGATTGGAACGCGGACACAATGTCGAGTTGAGGTGCGCCCTCGCATGAACCAGGGCGAATAGTGCCACCGTAAACCATCAAGCCAGGTCGGTTGAGGCGGCCCACTAGTTGAGACAGACCAGTGACAGATCGGCATGTATATAAACAGCGAAAAAGAGTTGTACTCACAGGCCATCAACACTCCAGGCATGTTCTTGTCGCATCCTGGTACAACTACCATCCCATCCAGCCAGTGTCCGCCAGCAGCCGTCTCCACCTGGTCCGCAATGAGATCACGTGACTGCAGGGAGTAGGACATGCCAGACGTCCCCATGCTAATGCCGTCGCTGACACCGACAGTCCCGAATTGGTATCCTATCAGGCCCTCTGCATCAAGAGACTTCTTGATGTCCTGACCCAAGCCAAGGATGTGCTTGTTACATCTGAAGGAGACAAAATATTGATTCGAATTTGAGAGGTGTGAGTCATTTCAACATGAACTCACGGATTACCCTCGTACCTAAAGCCTCATAAACTTACGTCGCGACAAAGCGTGTTCAACACTCACCAGACACTTGCAACTCCGACCATCGCCTTGTTCAAGTCCTCATCCACGTTCACACCCTCTGTAGCATACAGCATTGCTTGACTAGCACCCTGAGTCTTTGGCTGGGTGACAGTCCTGCTGTACCGGTTCATGATGACGGAGCCTTCAGCGTGCCTCGGAAGAGTCGTTCCATAGCTCCTGAGACCAGCATGTCGTCGCGGTAGAGGGGTAAGAGACGACGTAGAGGCTCTGATGCGCACTGGCATCGTGCAGTATGATGAAGTCTTGGTGGTCAGAAGAGAGCGCGTGGGCGACGTGACTCGATCGGCAAATCCGAGTGCAGCAATTAGGCGCGGTCACAATTGGCACGTAAGCGTCACGCTTCTCAGTGACCGCTGTCCTTCGGTCTAGACTCCGAGTCTACGAGTTTTGCTTTCTGCGTAAACTTGGCCCGAAGCTACTGCTCCGTTTTCTAGTGAAAATACTCCACACAAGGGGAAATTTTGACCATCGTCGAGGCCCAATATTAGAGCCTAAGGCCCTCTGGCATAGGCCTAGATGTTCGTGGTCAATACAGCACATGACCGAGCTAGAAACCAATGCTGAATGCGCCGCCACAACGACCATGACTTTCGAGAGTACGTAGTAGTAAGCCCCAGCTACTCCGCCTGTCAGCTCGGACATAGCCAACCGAGTGACCTCTCAGTCATGCAGACCTGAAGGCGGGTCGTGTGGGACAACATCGGATTCAAACCAAATTTGCGCTTCTCCTGACTGTTCCAGCATGAACCTGGCCTCGTAGTTGAATACCTCAAACTCATGCTGTGTTCAGGCACGAATTCCGACTGAGACCCGACGGCGCGACATCGTCATCCGGTACGTTTTGCGATCTCTATAATGAAAAACATACATCGACCGGACTCACCGATCCAGCAGGTAATTGAGGTAATTTCGGCACACGCAACCCAGCAGGCGTCGGAGATCTGCAACTGGTTGCCTACGGCAAGATCGAGATAAAGTTTCGAAGGCCAAGATGAGCAGGCCGCAGACTGCCGCAGATGGGGATTAGCGTCTCTGAGTTTGGAAAGGCAAATATGATCGCCGCTCACCCGAGCCTGAACGCCACACCTCGTGGACTAAAACATGGTACAGCCTCGTCGGTTTGTGATGCGCAGTCCAGGTAGAGCTGGACGCACTGTCTGGTCTCGAAAGTGCGTTTGGAGCGGCGTGGTTACAAAGTTGCAGACGACTGAAGAGGATGTTGTCGAGTGGCCGCCGCGGAGTGATCGTGCTCTCTGTAACCCTTTGTCTTCTAAATCGCCGCTTACCAGAGAAATGGGCGGAGATGCCTTTCCTGGAAGTTTGCAGCCTCAAGAAAATACCTGCGTAGCGCCCGATCGTGTTTCGAGTCCAGACTGTCACTGAAGGACGTGACACTTGTTTGTGGCAAATGTGCTCGAAATGGACGTTAAGATCGTAGCGTGCGCAAAGGCATTGCGCGCAGATACGGGAGTTATATGCGAGGCGGGTCCGACGCTGAACGTGGAGAAGAAGCCACAGGGCAGTGGCTATCAGGCAAATTCTACCGGCAATTGATCACAGGTCGCGACGCGGCGGCGATATCCTAATGCGGCAGTCATCCTCGCAGTCCGCTCCCTCCACTCACAAGATGAAAACGGGAGTTTAACGGAAGAACATGTTTTTCTTCCACTCAAACAGCAGATTCCCGGTGGGCGGAAGTAGCTGTAGAAGTTGACAGTTTTGCAGGCCTCGACAATGACCGGAGAGATTTCCTGCGATTGTCCCCGAGGGTATCATCCAGGCAGCGGAAGCAAATCTTAGCGGTTTGGCCTATTCGGTCGAGCAACTCAGGTTGTTGTCGCAAACCTTGCTTACAGGAGCCTTCCAGATCCCCCGCCCCTCTCACCCGTTCCCCCGCCCCCTCTCGAAGTTCTTGGCCCCTCTCAACCTCAAAGGTTATACCCTTCGGCGCCGGATGGGCTCTCTATTCATCCCATTTTCCTCCTCCGTCCTTGTTGCGAGAGCATCGACGACCATTCCTGATCGCCAGCGCCGCGTTGGTCCCCCGCTCCGGTTGTAGCTGTGGGTGAGCTACTACGGGACGTATTCTCAGCATGGATCGGAACGACCAGCGGAGAAAACAGACCAGTTCTCTTCCGAGCAGCCTCCACAATCTCTTGTACCCCATGCCGCCTCTCAGAAATACTGCCGCGGTCCAGGCAGAGGAGCCCGCCCCCTCATCAGACACCGAGGCAGCGTACGAGGCGCGAGAACTCTCGCAACGTGAGCAAGCAGCTCAGTCCTTTCGGAGCGGACAATACCCCCGGCCGTCCATGTCGCACTCGCCTAACATCTTCGAGGAGGGAAGTAGCGCCGGCGGAGGAGGCGTCGCTGGTCGAGGGGAGATGGGGGGCGGGGGGCGACAGCATCCCATGGCGATGGCAGGCATGGGGAGAGGTTTTGATCCAGCGGAAGCGGGCAGATCAAGTGAGCATCCTGATTACTCCCATCCCCAATACCCAACTCCGCTCCGCTCGAGTTACACACGGACACAACCTCCCCCTCCGCAAGGTCCCTTTTACAACACGCCCCCACCTGCTTCCGGCTCATTCTACCAGGAATCGACGTTCACTTATCCCCCGCCCCCTCCACCTGGTCACCGTGAGCAGCAGCAACAGCAGCAGCAGGCGTCGCTCCCGCCGGCTTGGCACGCGGTCCGAGAACCAGAAGCTGGCCCGTCCTTCCAGCATATTGATTTCGAGAGTTACATAGATTCGAGAGGTCGGCAGGATTGGAGGCCTGTGCCTTCTCCGGATACGAGAGCAAGTCAGGCGTCCAGCTCGTACGACCCTAGGAACAGGTATCCCCCGCCACACGAAGTACCGTACGGGACGGCGTACTGGCAGCAGCAGTACGAGACTGCATACCTCGACCCAGCTCCCGATACTCGATACCAGCAACTCAGACCCGATTACCGAGGGGAATATTACCACGTTGAGTCGTTTCGTACGTCCAATTTCCCTGATCTGAATGAGAAACAAAGTTAACTGAGACGCAGCGTTAGAACGACGACCCCCCTCCGTGACCGAGCAGGAGAGTCGGCTTCCAGGACCGTCGTCCTCCAGACAAATATACCACCACCCGCAACAGCATTCTTTATATCCCCCCGGTCGTGGCTTGTCCGAGCACGACAGAGAAGCTGCTGTTTTCGCCGCCCATTTGTCCCCCTTCACGCAGGAACGGCATACAGGATCCCCGGGCCATCCGGCGCATCCATCCCAGGCTCCACCCGCATACGCTGAGCAACGGATCCATGGCATAGGCAGAGGTTATTCTGAGCCGGCGGCCGGAGATGATCCGTTAAGCCTTCAGTCGCTCGCTATCCATTCGCAGCAACCACAGACACCTATAATTTATCCCCCACTTAATCGACCTCACCAGTCGCCACCGGAGGAAGACGACGGCGCGACGGAGCGGAGCGCGGAGAAGGAGACTACCGTTGACCATCGTTCCGAGGCTGGAGAGACCAGTAGTAGCCTCGGGAAGCGTCGCGCAGGTCCGGAGTCGGAGGCGGCGGAAGATGACGATTCGTCGCCGCGGCCCAAGAAGGTGTCGAAGAAGACGGCCATCGCGTGTAATTTCTGCAGAGGTGAGCGAGCAAACTTCATTTTTAGATTTTGCAGGCTTGATAGGCCGAGTACAACTTACTAGAACGCTGACGATGTGGGTTTGTGTCTCTTTCAGGTCGTAAATTGAAGTGCGACGGCCAGACGCCTACGTGCAGGAACTGCGACAAGCGTTCCCTGCCCTGCGAGTACGCGCTTTTCCCTCGCAGACGCGGACCAGGCAAGGCACCGAAAGGCTCCAAGAAGCACGCAAAGGCAGCCCTCATGCGTGCGTCTACCGACTTCTCTCTGACGCCCTCTGCTGGTCTTTCGGGTCAACAACAGCCTGTGGAAAGGCGGCCACGACCTCGAGGAACCATCGACACGCTTCCGGAGTACACTGTGAACCCCGGTATGGGTGTCTCCGTGCTCGATCCAGGACCCCCGCCCCCTCCGCCGCCCCCAGGAATGGCGGGACACGAGATGGAGCAGCAGGAGCAGTTCCAGCGGTCGCTGGGCCAGCAAGTGGTGTTTCCGGTGGAACCGTGGGTGGGTCCTGAGCGGACTGCAGGGCCCAGTGGGAGTAGTAGCAGCGAGAGACGCGAGTTTGTGACCGGCAGGAGTGAGTCGGACGTGCAGACGCTCCCGCCGATGATGCAGCAGCAGCAGCAGCAAGCCCCTCCGCCTGGCCAGCAGGATGAAGGACACGACGTTCACGACCAACGCCACGAACGGCATGATACCACAGGAATGTACAAGTTTATACAAGAAGGATTTCCCCCGCCGCCACCGCCGCCAGGACCCGGAGGATGAGGAGAAGGAGAGACGCATTGCAACGCCGCGGGAAGATTTCAGATCGAGTATGGTGCGCAATCCGGGCGCTCGGGATGGACGGATGGCGAAGAAGGATCAGAGCGTCCGCCTGCAGGCAAGGACAGATCCGTGGTGCTCAGAGGCAGCGTGTTCTTCGTGTTCTGGACGAGCGGGCAGTGCAGCCTGTGGAGGTTCGAGAGGGGTCCTGTCTGTGTGCCATAACGGCCCTGCTTCGTCTCCCACCGTCGGATCTGCACGTGCCCACCTCTGGTCTATCGCACCCTCCACGCCCGTCCTTCGAGTCCTATCTGCGCTCAGTCTCCGTGCTCCGACAGCCTGTCTTTCCATTCAGATGCTGTTCCCAGCCCCGCTTCTCCGTTGCTGGGCCCTTCTGACAGCCACCTCCGTCCCCTGATCCTCTCTCCTCATTGCACCGCCCTCTCTTCGCCTTCGTCCTTGTCTCCTCTTAACGACATTCTATTCCTCTCCTCTCACTGTTTCCATAGAGTCTCTCTCTCTCTCTCCTTGTCCGTGCTCTTCTTCGCTTTTTGTTTGCTTTGTGCTTTGCAGGGGGGGCCAGTGCGTGCCCCCTTCCAGGACTGTCATCGGGCTTCGTCGCATCTCTTCTTTGTTCGTGTCCGGGCGTGCTTCTTCTACTCTACGACCGTGCAGTAATCTGTGCTTCTACTTTGTCCGCGCTGCACACGCGTGCATGGATAATTGATAGTGTAACGTAGCTAATAGTGTATTCCGCCACCTCCGTAGTTGTATCGTAGTACTCTCTGTATTGTTACCTTTATTATAATGCTGCTAATGAGGACCGCGGGTTGACGAGAGCTCGGATCGGAGTGCAGAGTCGCGTGCGTTGCCAGGGCAGCGGGGCGCAGGAGGTGATTAATGGGGACCTGGACCGAGGGTGGGCTGGTGTGATTGGCTGGGCGTGCGTGCCGATGATATTCGCATTTTTGATTCGCCTCCTGGAGGAATGGGAGGAAGGAAAGAGCGTCGGATCGCTCAAGCGGTTGCACCCCATCACGGTGGCTCCGGCGTCTATCCCCCGAGACGTTCTGGATCACCCCGCAGAACCGCACGCCAGGGCGTCCTTCGCTTGTTCGCTCAAGCCACCTCCCCTCTCTCCTCCTCCCGTCTGTCCATAGTCCTCCCCGCCGCCCTCGTCGTCCTCGTCGTCGGCCATGGCGATGGACAGCACAGACTCCAGGATCCGCAGGGACGGAGCACCCGTCTTCGACGACCCCCGCCCCGCCCCCCGCGTCGGCATGCGCGCCGGGCCTCCTCCTGCCGCTCCTGCCAGTGCCCTCCCCGCCGCGTCCCCCAGAGCCCTGCTGCCCCCCTTTCACGGCTACACGCTCATGGTCGCTGGCCGGAGGACGGGCAAGACCTCCTTCCTCCGTCTCCTCCTCGACACCAGCATCATCCACCCCTCCGTGTCCCAGGACCAGCTCGCGTCCGTAGCCAAATTCGTACAGGCCTGTGCAGGGCATACCACCCATCTCAGGTCCGTCTCCGTCAATGTCGAGCTGGCAGACGAGCTCTCGGACCTCCAGGAGCCTCTCCAGCTCACCCTCATTGACACCCCGTCCCTCGACTTCCTCGACGAGGCTGCCTCCAACAGGACCGTGCAGGACATTCTCCGGCACGTCGAGGCCAAGTTCACGGAGAGCGTGCACGACGTGAGCGTCTCCCTGATAGACGCTTTCGGATCGTACTGAACCCTCTTTTCCCGTCCCAGACACACAAGGCCTCCGCTGGCGACCACCATGTACACCTGTAGGTCCCGACCGGCGCATATATGCAACTCCACGCTGACCAGGAACGTCACATACACCCCAGCTGTATATACTTTTTGGACCCAGACGATGTCCTACCACCGTCGGTCTCCGCGCCACCCGCGCCCCTCGTTCCCCGTGCCCGTGCCGACAGTCACTCCAAATCTGAACCAGAGCGGGTCATCCTCGAACCTCCCGTCCCCACCAACCCGACACACTGCACTCCGAAGCTGCCGCCCTCGGACATCATCACCATTCGCGCACTGTCTCAGCGCGTCAACGTTCTCCCTGTCATAGCACGGGCAGACACTCTCACGAACGAGCGGTTGGCTGCAGTCAAATACGCCATTCGACGCGACTTGGCCGAGGCTGGCATCGGCTTTGGTATCTTCGATGTGGACTCCATATCGCAGTACGAAAGCTCGGAGCTGCCGCCTCCAAAATTCAACGGAGAGCCATCACACGGATACGTGAATGGATCTACGTCCTCTCCCAACTCTCCTATCGCACAGTCACAGTTGAGGCTGCCGTTTGCGCTGATATCCCCTGACGCGTACTCTCACAGTGACGGTGTTGTCCGGGCTGCCCCTTCTCGACACGAAATCGCGGCTCAGTACGATCCCTGTTACCACCCGAACTCCTCTCCCAAACGCCACACTCGTTCAAAACTAACCTTGGGAAAATTCGTCCGGACTTACAGATGGGGATCAATGGACGTCTTAGACCACAACCATTGCGACTTTGTTTATCTGCGTACCGCCATCTTCCAACACATGGAGGTAATACCTTTTCGTCTTTTCGGTTCATTTCCTTGCCGCCAGCTTTACTTACGCGGATCCGACGCTTCTCCCACACCTCACAGACCCTCCAAAAGTATACAAGAGAATATCTCTTCGAGAGATATAGAGCCGAATCACATCCCGATCTACTAGTTCCCCCACCGTCTCGGCACCAGCAAGTGCCGTCGGCGCCACACCGCCTCCCGCCTCTGCAACAAGCGTCGCGGCCTGTCCTCGCAATCGACACCGTGCAACATGCCGCCGAGAGCTCTCGCCAGCCGTCGCTGCCGATGCCCCGTTCTTCATTGAATGGCGAGGCATCTGCGTCCACCGGTTCCGCCCAACCCATGTCCGTTATCTCAGACTTGTCCCCAAAAACAGCGTCTTCGTCCAGTAAGTCGTGTCTTACGCTTGTTGATCTGGGGATAAGCAAGCTCTATTCTGACCCTGCTTTTGCCCGTTCTGCAGGATCGCAACGTCAACGCACGAAGAAGATAACCGTCGCGTGCAACTTCTGCCGATGTAAGTCGGGTCCCCAGCCTCATATCCGTCCTGCTTGCCTCCCCCACATTGCACACATGTGATATTGACAAATTCGCAGCTCGGAAACTCAAATGCGACGGAGGCCGACCCGCGTGCAGCCAGTGCTTCAAGCGGAACCACTCGTGCGACTACACCGTCTCCCAGAAACGCAGAGGCAACGGGGGCCGACGCCGAAAACAGTTCGAAGACGGGGTCAGCGAGAGCGACGGGGACGACAGCGCCGACCGCTCCGCCGACCTGGACCCGTCCGCGTCCCCGGAAGTGCCCTCGACGTCGAAGGATTCCTCGCGTCGGAACTCGAAAGGCGATATGGCTCCTGCCAGTGCCATGTCGGAGATCACCTTGCCCCCGTTGATGCAGACCATTGATCGACGGGACGACCAGCCTCCAGGGTCCCGGTTGCCGCCTATGGCATCCTCGAACGCGTCGTCAGCGTTAATGTCTTCTGCGTCTTCGTCTGATGCGCGTAGGTATGCGGGGCCGTCGTCGTCCTCGGCGGCGGCGAATGGGCTGCACGACCTCCCGCCGATTGCGACGTTGAGCTCGGCGTCGTTGAATGGGGGGCATCACGAGCATGAGTTGCCGCCGATTCGGCATGCTGCTGCTATTGAGGCGCAGCAGCAGAGTCAGCAAGGGCGCAGGAGGACGTCTTCGGCTTCCACTAAAGGAAGTAGAAGCGGTCCCGGATATGGGTCTAAGGTTGTCGCGTGCAATTATTGTCGCAGTAAGTGCTCTCTTCTTTTGATACGGCTGTGCGGCATATTGACTGATTTCCACGAAGCCCGTAAGACGAAATGCGATGGTGGCCACCCAACCTGCGGAAGCTGTGCGCGCCGATCACTGCAATGTAACTATGTAAACGACCCAACAGGAGCTAATCCCAAAGGTCGACCTCGCACGGCACCGGGAAGAGGGACGACTCCGGCAGCGACAGCCCCTTCTGCGTCTGGATCGACTTCTCTCAGATCGTCTCCCACCGTGTCGTTGCATCCTCTACCTTCTTCCAACGCCGCGGCGAGCATCTATCTGCGCCACCTCGACTCGAACAACCCACACTCGCAAGCAGAATCTGGGGACCCGCCGTCGGATTTGAAGCGGCCACTGGACCTGGACGCGCGCATGCCGATCAGCAACAAGAAGATGCGCATCATGGACACTTTAGCCCCGCCGCCGACGGCCACTGTCGCTGTCGCGGTTGCTCAGATACCTTGAGCTGGTCTTCGTCTGGTCTGGGTTCTGTGGTTCTTTCTGGCTCGTCTGCCTTGTTTTTTCCTCGCTCCTTTTTTGTTTATTCCCACGTCATTCATACCATCGCCTCTCCCATCTCAACCATCCCTCCCATCTTTTACACAGAAGAGAAGAGACGTGCATTTTAACAAGTCCTATCTGTCTGCTTGCTGTCGTCCTTGGCATATACATCACACTCCACATCTCATCTCGGTCTCATTTTTTTCATATATACGTTCATATACATACATCCCATACATGCATCAGTGCTCCCTCCCATTGTAGATCGGTCTGCGCTTTCCTTTCATTCTTTCCGTTTCTGTTTCTGTTTCTCCTGCGTCCTTTTTCTTAGTTTCTCTGCTATTCCTGAACCGTGACGTCTGCCTACAACTAGTGTTTCTGTTTTGATTTTTCCGTCGTCTCTCTCTAGCTTTCCATTTCCTTCTCTCTCTCTGATCATCCGAGGTCGTATAGGTTGGTTATCCGTAACGTCCCCCTACCCCGTATCGTAGTTCCGCATGGAAGATGTACTATAGTGAACGCGTTGTTTGAACGATTCCGGTGAATCTGATGTTGACTCCGATTGAGTGTTCCGAGATGACCTTGTGAAGAGAGAGGCCCATCAAAAGGCTACGCGACGGCTAATTCTATCTAGCGAGAGGTGCGAGCGTCCGCTCTCAGGCGACGACTGGACTGCCCAGCTCGTTGCCGACATCGCTGGCCTCGACAACGCCCACGCCAGCGACCCCCGCCCTTTGTTTCCCTTTCTCCCCTTGTTCGTCGTGTCCCGAGTCCCGACGCTCGCCAGGAGCTCTTACGGCACTCGTCCTGTCCTCACTTTCCTTTCTCACTCCCCCCGCTCTCCCTCCAGAGCACCGACGTTCCTTCTTTCACCGAGACTCCTTGAAGCTTCTCGCCGCCTAGGCAACCCCGGGCGTCCTGAACATCCCACCAAGAACGCGACACACGCGCCTCCCAGTGCAGTATCACCGCTTTGACTCTGAGTACCTGGCCACTTCGCACAACTCGGCCACTCCGAGCCAGCCATGTTCTCCTTCCGCCGCAAACACCAAAAGCGAGACTCCACCGTCTCCGGCACGACCACCATTCGCACGTCGCCTTCCCTACCCGAGCTCTCCACGCAAGGTATCCCCTGGCCCGAGACCCTCGTCGACCTCTCTGCCCTCCCAACCTCCGCGGTCCCCGTACCGCAGAGTCCTTCCCAAGGTGCGACGAAAACCTCTTTCAGTTATGCCACAGAGGGGCCCATCCCGTTCCATAAACCGTTTCGCTCGCCAGGGAAGGAAGTCAATGGGAAGAAGGAAGGCCATGCGAATGCGAAGAATGCGAAGGCTGCCAACGGGAATGGCATCTCGGCGCTGTACATGAGCAATCACCCGCCCGTTGCGTTTGAGAACAGGAAGGGGTCGTACTCGACGCGTCCTAGACCGAGTCAGAAGCGGGCGAGGAATCCAACGACGTTCAATATCATGGTGTGGCTCGTTGTTTCTTTCTTTCACGCGTCGCGTCATCGCTGAGATTACTCGTGTCGTGTTCTTTGTGCGCTGTAGGTCGTAGGTTCACAAGGTACAGGAAAGACGTCACTCCTGCGTTTGCTGCTCGACACCGCAGACATCTCGCCCACGGCCACAGCGGACCAACGAGCGAACATGGAGGCCTTCCTGCGCGGCTCACCGAAACGAACGGAAAGCATCCAAACTGCCTGCGTGGAGATATGCGAGTCCAAATACGACCGCCTCCTCCTCTCTGTAATCGATACCCCCGGCCTCGACTTCCACAACGGACACGAGCTGAAGCTCGAACGTCAAGTCACGAGCATTGTAAAATACATGGACACTCAGTTTGCAGATACCCTCAGCGAGGTACGTCACGTCTGCCCCGTTCGTGGAAGACTGAAACTTTGTTTTGTGCCACTTTCTGTCGCGTTAGCTTGACGCCGTTCTACTAATTTCAATTTCTTATGGGTGCCACGTCGCGTTTGGAGAGCTTGTCCTGGAGTCGTATTGCAAATGCTGATTGGTGATTTGTAGGAATCCAAGGTCGTCCGGCAGAGCAAAGGAGACCAGCACATTCACCTGTACGTCTCAATTTCCCTATAACCAAGGTGTTACTCAGTAAGGCTATTTGCAGGTGTATATATACCATAGATCCTTTCAGTATCATGACAGCGTCGGCACGAAAGGCTCTTTCTCTCCTTCCTACGAAGACACGCTCAGAAACCACTATCTCCCACGACAAACCCCCTCCGGAGGAAGAAGAATCCGACGACGAGACCGAAGCGGAAGAGTGGTCCAACCTCACCTTGTCCCCAGCTGACATACACGTCATCCGCCGACTGTCCAGACGCGCCAACGTTCTCCCTGTCATCGCCCGCGCGGACTCGCTCACGGACGACAAGCTGACTGCGATAAAGAAGGCTATTCGACGCGATTTGGACGCGGCTGGGTTGGACTTTGGCGTGTTCGGGCCTATCAAGGATCCTCAGCCTCTGAGCAAACCGCCGTCGAAGTCGAAGGTCAATGGTCATACGAATGGAAATGGTGTAGAGAACGGTCATGGTGCGACGGAGCAGAGCAGCGAAGACGGTGACGGAGATGGTGATGGCGACGGCGACGAGGGCAGCGAGTTAGAGGAGCGCGTTTCCAGACCGGTCATCAAACTGCGTGCATCGCGCAACGCGAAGCGGCGGATGTCCCACTCGCGGTCCCGGCGAGAACTCTCGGAAGCTGCGAACGACCCTGTCAAAGCGGAAGTCGTCGACGCCGAGAGTGTGGCCAGCGTGCGTTTCTCAGCGCACATCGTCACCAAAGGCGACTTAGGACAGATGTTGCCCTTCGCCCTCATCGCTCCGGAACACCGCAAGCGCAAGATGCCTCGGGCTCGACCTGTCTCGTCCATGTCGGAGGCGCATTCTGTGCTGACGGACGCGGCGGAGAGCTCGGTGCCTGCGCCTTCGGAGGACGGTCATGCTATCTCTATCGCGGATTCATCGGTGACTTCGCCTACCTCCCCTACCGACGGCTCGTCAACGCGTAACTTCTCTTATCTCGCTGGACCTCCGGCCGACCTGAAGGGTGTGTTCGTTCGACGCTTCCGCTGGGGCACCGTGGACGTGCTCTCACCGGAACACTGTGACTTCGCTGCGCTCCGTACCGCGGTGCTGTCAACACATATGAAGGTGAGAGCTCCTTGTATTCAGTAACGTCCCGAGGCAAGACGCTCACTACTGTTTCAGATCCTCAAGGTTCGCACGAAGGAGGTTCTCTATGAGAAGTTCAGAACGGAGAAGCTTCTGGCTCGACGGGCAACTGCGAACATTGGTGAAGATGAAACGCGTCGGTTGTTGGAAGGTAATGTTGTCTCTCTCTCTTCCTCGGCAAAGTCCCATTCCGTTCTGACTTGTCGCCTTGCAGATCTCGGAATCTAGTTTGGCTTCGTCTTTTCTTGCTTACTATGGTGTTTTCTCCTCATTCTCGCCTCTATCCTTTCGGATTGGATGGATCTTTCCCACTTGCTTGCTTTCTCTCCATTTACCCTCATGCTTCATCAATATCCAGATATCTCTCGTCCACCCATTCTATTCCCTCACAACGCACCACCCCCCAGCTCGTGATATCCTTTACATTATATCCCTACATTGTGCATACCTACCTACGTCTCAGGTCTGACAGTCCTCAGCCTCTTCACAGCGTCCTCGGTTCACGCTATTTCCTCGCTACCCCGGCTTCGTTTCTGCTTTATGCCTTTCTCTTCGTTTGGCTTACGCGCGCTTGATGCTTGATTGCTCTGAATCCGTTTCGTTTCGTTTGCAGTGTCCTCACTCGTTTTCGTTTTTCTCCCCCCTCGTGTACGGGTATGCGCCTTCTTGCCATCGTCTGGTTGATCAATCCTATCATGAGTGCACGCTTTGCCACAATGCTCGGTGCCGAATTGAATAGGGACATCGAACCGTAACCTACATGCAACTACTGCGACATGAATTAGCTAA
Organism: Steccherinum ochraceum; assembly: GCA_004332605.1. Classification (NCBI taxonomy): domain Eukaryota; kingdom Fungi; phylum Basidiomycota; class Agaricomycetes; order Polyporales; family Steccherinaceae; genus Steccherinum; species Steccherinum ochraceum. The sequence continues at coordinate 34,745 of RWJN01000353.1, forward strand.
CCTACAAGACGCTAAACGAGGGACGTGGGAGGTCATAACATGTCGTACACACAACTGATGTACAGAAGGAAGGGGTCAAAGCAAATAGTGAATGAAAGACAGACAAGAGAGGGAAGATGATGTCCACAAACAAAATCCATAACAGATCGTACATGACGCAACGCGTGTGTAGCAGAAACAGATGATGAAGCTTCCTCAAGCTCAGATCCAAGAACTACAATCCATGACGAAAGTCACGAACAGGAAAGGAAGTAAAACGCAGATCAGTCAAACTCCAATGAATCGACCCGAAACACCGTAGGTACGTACCCCCTCAAACTGGACACCCGATGCGGGTCGCGCTCGTAGTCGAGGTGCGTCACCGCAGTCTGCCTCGGCGGACTCCCCGCACCAGCCTTGCGACCAGTCGGTCTAGGGCTGGATGGGATGTATTGTCTCTGTTCGTCGCCGCTCATAACGCTCCCGTTCATACTCGCGCTGTCCCGGAAATCCCGCACGTCTTTCTCTCTGGGGTATCCGGTGAACGCCTCTTCGGGTTTGCGGATGATGATCACCCCGCCTCCGCCAGCATCTCTTGGCATGGACTGGGGCTGAAATTGAGGTTGAGGCTGGGGTGGAGGGAAGTGGGGAGAGTGAGTGCGTGTCTGCGGGCCGATCTTGCCGTCGTAGTACTGCTTGATCATGGATTCGGAGGTCTGGTAGGTATGTGAGCTGGATTCAGAAGCAGATGCATCGTGCTCAAGCGTGGGCATCTGGAGGAAGCTTGAGGGTGCTTGGGAGGGGCGGTGGGATGTTGGAGGCGTGTTGCCGGGATGGCGGTTCCAGAATGCCCAGGTGCGCAGGACGGCCTGTGGTGGAGAGTGAAATGAGCAAATAGACAATTGTAGCTGTGGTGAAGAGGCGTACGCGGTGTGAGGCGAATATGAAGAACAGTGCCATTCCAACTGTCGTAGAAATGTCAGTGATATATTATATGTAGTAGTAGCATCTACAGCTCACCACTGGCGGTGATCAAATCCGGCGCGGCGGACTGCTTCAATGCTTTGCTCCAGTTTGCAGCAAGGTTGATCCTAAATTGATACTCAATAAGTTAAAGTAGCGAGTTCAAACGACGAGCCACTCACAACGTCGAAGCAAACAGGTATGAGGTGAAGATGCTCGTGCGGACAATCAGGTCGACATCAATGTCGCTTTCGCGTACACCACGCCAGTTCCGAGATAGAAGCCGCCAAACACGGACTGCATACAGACACAAGTTCATATCGATACCAGCAAGACGTACTTAGGGGACAAACGCACCTTCCATAGCGACTGCGGTCAGACAGACAAGGGTAGAGACGATGGTCACTGCATCCGTGCTTGATGGAAATGCTTTAGCAAGAATAGGAAAAGTAAAGGAGGGGGATTCCTTACTAGGCGGGCCAGTCCAAAGAACAGTAGAAATACCGCTGTTCACGACTGACTTTGTCGGGATGCTGCATGGCAAGCTATATTTACACAAGCCCGTGAGAAGAGGTGTGAGATGATGTCGTTGAAATGAACTCACTCCGACTCCAATAGAAGCAAAAAGAGCAAAAACGAGATATGGTGTGCCGAGGAGCTGACTTCATTCTCAGTCTCAAAAACAAACTCCAGCAAGCACAAAATGACTCACTGCCGGATTGAACGTCAGATAGGGTGTCCGAGGATTGGTTTCATGCTTGTACGGTGAAAGGGACATCGACAGGTGCACCGACAGGATCAACAATGCCGTTGTAGTCCTGTATGAACACGCATCAGAGTGTCGTCCGAGAGGCGGTTATTTTTGGCACTCACATAGGCGCAATGCCACTCA